>MU160182.1:45461-64437 GCA_015888305.1 Antheraea pernyi
TTGAATTTACTAAAAAATAATTTTATGATGTTCCACCCCCAGAGGGCTGCGCAGGGGCGTTAAAAATTAAAAAAAAAATGTTTTTTCCAATCTATAGCTTTTGAAACTCTGAAACTTGGCCAGAATATTTCTTATGGTATGTTTGAATTTACTAAGAAATAATTTTATGATATTCAACCCTAAGAGAGTTGTGCGGGGGCGTTAAAAATATTAAAAATTTGTATCTTTCACTCTATTGCTATTAGAACTTTGAAACTTCGCCAAAATCTTTTTTTTGGTATGTATGAGTTTATCAAGAACTAATTTTATGATATGCAACTCCAAGAGGGTTGTGTGGGGGCGTTAAAAAATAAAAAAAATTGTATCTTTTAATCTGTAGATTTAAAACTTAGAAACTTGACCAGAATATTTTTTTTGGTAGGTTTGAATTTACTAAAAACTAATTTTATGATATTTTACCCCCAGAGAAATGTGCGAGGGCGTTAAAAATTTAAAAAAAATGTGTGAGGGTGGAGGACGAGGGTGGAGGGTGAGGTACATAGTAGATTAAAGTTCCAGGTATGTTGCTGATGATAAATCCTATCTCATTCGATATACTATTCGTATTCACATATCTAATGTACACGTTACATGTTACAGTAGATGGCGTAATGTAAGATTGTAAGTAGGTGTGTAAGCATTCATAAGCACACACACTCTTTTTATTTTTATTCACAAGATAGGACATCACCTGTAGAGCCCGCTAGTACATAGGAAATTATATGCAATTAGGCGTAAAAAGTGTGAAGTGTGATGAATAGAGACTTAAGGCTAAATAAAGGCATAGACTTGTCTATGTTATGGGGAAATACTAACTTTTCCATTCTTTTATTGATAACACTAAAGATCATCAGTAGCTACTAAATAAGAAAAGAATGAAGAAAATCGGCTGAAAAAGAGGAGGCAGATGTTAACCGTTACCCCACTACCGATTTATATATAGATTGTTTCATATAAAAATAACAGCTTCTAAATTCAAATGTAATATTTTGTTTATTTTTAATTGTAACAGTATTTATGGCCAGACTAAGTAATAGTAAAACTGAAAACTTGTTGAGAGGAAGTTTGTAAAATCCTCAGACCTAATATATTTTTAGAAATAATGTTTCTATATACTGACGTGTCACGTAAACCATCTAATAGAATTCTAAAGGAGGTGACTGCAGTCGTGGCGAGTGTATTACGCCACGCCATTTGCTGACAAAAATATGGAATCACGCAATCGTGATTTTTGGTTTCAGGACTATGTTCGAGTCTGGATGTGAAACAGATGTTAAATAAATATAATACGACTATATAATTTCATACACGATCATTTAATTTTAAATGTACAAGTAACTTGTATTATAGTAAACAAACGGAGAAAGGCCATATATAAATACTTACTTATTCCAGCCCGTTTCGTTGGGCATTATGAAATTGACAATAGATCAATTAAATCCAAAATATAAATAGCCTAAAATTATCTCCGAAAAAATCCACATCGAATGGTGACTCCTATGCCGATAAGTACTTTTAATATTATTGATCGTCAAAAAGTTTGTATTTTAATTGTATAGATTTAACATCCAAACACTGAAGTCAAAATTATGCTCAACACACAAAAGTCAGAAATGTCAAGATTTGTACCACTATGGTAAAAGCCTCGTTGGAACACAACATTCAAAGGGAGATGTCTAAAACTGACAACCGGCTAGAATATGTGCAGTTAGCGACGACTAGCTCTGTTTGTTGTACTGTTGGCGTGAATGTCCACATTATAATCTGTTAGATCATGTAGACATTAACCAACTTTATATATATTTCATTCTACCTATATAAATTGCATTTCTGAATTACGAGCGTTTCCTAGCTTGATATATATACCTATATTTTTATTAGCTTCCCACATCGGCTTCGCACAAGTCTACTAAGGAACAAAATGAGACCAAATCTTTTTTACATTACCATTACCATGTAACGAAATAAAATGTCAACTGAATAGCTGAACTTTTTTATGTGGAGATTTTTTTACCCACACATTCCACATTTGCGTACGATTGTTCAAACTGTTTCTTTCATACAAACCTTGTTCTGATAATTACATGATATAACACAACAAAAAAATTAACCAAACAGGAGTAGAGTTTGTACCGATGCCAATGATTTTATAACTAAGAAGCTGTAGATACGTCACCTACATGATATTTTGACAAAACAAATGGTACGATAACGCACACATACGTAAAGTAATATTGTAACGTCACGTTGTCTTAGATAAAATGTGGAAGTGAGATGGCATATTCTCAGTATCGGTGGTGAAAAAGAAATAGTTATATGTTGCTTAGATACGGGCGGATTGTCGGAGCAGCCGTCAAGAATGATAGCTAGTTATACAAGATTTAACAAGGCGCTGTACATTCGGCAACATATAGGTTGCGAATTGCATGTATCAGGCAACAGCCAAAGCCGAGGTGTGCCGCGCACCCTTGAGCTAGTTGTCAAAATAAAATCGGCTTGATATATATACCTATATTTTTACTAGCTACCCACATCGGCTTCGCACAAGTCTACTAAGGAACAAAATGAGACCAAATCTTTTTACATTACATGTAATGAAATAAAATGTCAACTGAATAGCTGAAGTTTTTTATATGGAGATTTTTTTACCCACACATTTCACATTTGCATACGATAGATTGTTTAAGCACTTTCTTTCATACAAACCTTGTTCTGATAATTACATGATATAACACAACAAAAAAATTAACCAAACAGGAGTAGAGTTTGTACTGATGCCAATGATTTTATAACTAAGAAGCTGTAGATACGTCACCTACATGATATTTTGACAAAACAAATGGTACGATAACGCACACATACGTAAAGTAATATTGTAACGTCACGTTGTCTTAGATAAAATGTGGAAGTGAGATGGCATATTCTCAGTATCGGTGGTGAAAAAGAAATAGTTATATGTTGCTTAGATACGGGCGGATTGTCGGAGCAGCCATCAAGAATAAGCTAGTTATACAAGATTTAACAAGGCGCTGTACATTCGGCTACATAGGTCGCGAATTGCATGTATCAGGTAACAGTCAAAGCCGAGGTGTGCCGTGCACCCTTGAGCTAGTTGTCAAAATAAAATCGGCTGAGTGCCTTAAGCGCTCGCCTTAGTAGTCCGGTGAAGATGTTAAGACCTTGCTTGGTCAATAAATAGTCAGTTCGAAAGAAAAAAAAACATTCGGCAATTTATTTTCACTTACTTGGATACATTAAGCCATATATATAGCTGGCCATACTGTGATGACATTTAAAAAATATAAATAACTAAAGCACTATTAGTCTAGATTAGACATTGTATAGAGTGGAAGGTGTGCGTGTGGAAAAAGCCGCTGGGACGAGTTCTATGAGCGACGGAATGGAGCTTCACTATGCTCATAAGCACGTACGTAGATTGTTCGATTGCGAAGCGACGCAACACGTACGCTCTTAATACGTGTGACTCCTACCAATGTGTACTTGCCATATTTATCCTTATTCCTTAGCGAACTTTCTTTTCTAAATATAGCAAGCTCGTATGAAACCTCGTCTATGTTTACCGAATTTTGTGATCACTTGAATCATACATATAAAACTATATAGAATTTTGTAACTTTACCTCTTCTAATGTTTTTATGTGGACAAATATAAATAACTTGGTTCTGCTCGCGGTTTCGTCCGCGTGGAATAGTTATTTTAGGCCAACGCTAACTTTAACTCACGACTTCGTATACGTAGAAGGTGAAAACATTTTTAAATAATACGTACGTTAACCCCGATTTTAAAACCTTTTTCATTGGTGCTCCGCTCCTATTGGTCATAGCGTAATGATATATAGTCTATAGCCTTCCTGGATAAATGAACTATCTAATACTCAAATAGTTTTTCAAATCGGACCAGTAGTTCCTGAGATTAACGCGTTCAGCAAACAAACTCTTCAACTTTATATTAGTATAGATGTAGTATAGATGTAACCGACACCAGAAGATGCAACAAAGAAGCATATTATCGTTCATCTTTTTTTACTTATTAAATTGATATATGATTGATTGCCTACATAATATTATTAAAGACAAACATGAAAGAGTAAACGTACAGCACAAACATGCTTAAGAAAATGAATGTTATTAGATACACATTTTTCCACTTCAACAGACTTGTTAAAAATTAATTCTAACAACTTTGTTATATTATACTAGCTCTGTACGCGTTTTTGATTACATCTTCTTCTTTTTCTTACCCTTATCCTACCTAGGTAGGGTCGGTACAACATGTTTGTCATGTTGTGGTGTATGATTTGGCTTAATTTTTACGATCGGCCGCCTGCCTGACATCAACCCTCCTTGGGATTATTTTGTTGTACCACTATATATCGTTACGAAGTTCGATAGGATCTTTCAGCTTTACAATTTTTCTGTAGGATTTTTTTTTGATAATTATTTTTTATGCATTCCAAAAGTATCATCGATCATTTTCACTATCAATTGTGTAATGTCATATAATTCCTGTCATCCGGTGTACAAAATTACGCCCAGATTGGTTTATGAATTGATTTCTGAATTCTTGGCAATGCTTTACAGATAAAACATTAATAGTAAGCAACCAGCTTGGTACGTGGATACGTATATACTCATCGTGATTGAGGTACTACGTTGCATTTCCGAAATTACTGTATGTGTATACAATTCGGCTAAGTGCCGGCCGCACTCGCCACATAGTTCAGTGAGACGGTACAAATCTTTGAGGCCAACAAAGCTAGTCAGTTTCTAAATAAAAGAATATACAAACAACACACAAAAGATGAACAATATGGAACAAGACATAATAATTACCTATCACCCAATATATGATATTTTGTCAAAACAAATCGCACGATAACGTACACATACATAAAGTAATATTGTAACGCAACAATGTCTTAGATTAAATGTGGAAGTAAGATAGCGTGTTCTCAATATCGGTGGTGAAAAAGAAATAGTTATATGTTGCTTACATATGGGCGGATTAATAGAGCACTCAAAATTAAGATAACTAGACAAGTTTTAACAAGGCGTTGTCGAAGCGCTTATGATGTATCTACAGCTTTTTAGTTATAACTAGTGGGCGCCCAGTGGTCGACACTCGGCCATAGTTCATTGATTTTTTTAAGTTTGAATTTTATTAGGGTTTATATCATTGTTGAATGTAGAATGAAAAAGGGTAATTGGAACGTAAGAGTAAAATAATACATACAGTAGAGCATAGCAACCTCCTTCACAACCTTTTATTCCTGAGATTAACGCGTTCAGCAAACAAACTCTTCAACTTTATGTTAGTATAGATATGTAACCGACACCAGAAGATGCAACAAAGAAGCATATTATCGTTCATCTTTTTTTACTTATTAAATTGATATATGATTGATTGCCTACATAATATTATTAAAGACAAACATGAAAGAGTAAACGTACAGCACAAACATGCTTAAGAAAATGAATGTTAGAAAGATACACATTTTTCCACTTCGTTAAAAATTAATTCTAACAACTTTGTTATAATATACTAGCTCTGTACGCGTTTTTGACTACATCTTCTTCTTTTTCTTACCCTTATCCTACCTAGGTAGGGTCGGTACAACATGTTTGTCATGTTGTGGTGTATGATTTGGCTTAATTTTTCCGATCGGCCGCCTGCTTGACATTAACCCTCCTTGGGATTATTTTGTTGTACCACTATATATCGTTACGAAGTTCGATAGGATCTTTCAGCTTTACAATTTTTCTGTAGGATTTTTTTTTGATAATTATTTTTTATGCATTCCAAAAGTATCATCGATCATTTTCACTATCAATTGTGTAATGTCATATAATTCCTGTCATCCGGTGTACAAAATTACGCCCAGATTGGTTTATGAATTGATTTCTGAATTCTTGGCAATGCTTTACAGATAAAACATTAATAGTAAGCAACCAGCTTGGTACGTGGATACGTATATACTCCTCGTGATTGAGGTACTACGTTGCATTTCCGAAATTACAGTATGTGTATACAATTCGGCTAAGTGCCGTCCGCACTCGCCACAGAGTTCCGTGAAACGGTACAAATCTTTGAAGCCAACAAAGCTAGTCAGTTTCTAAATAAAATAATATACACACAACACATAAAAGATGAACAATATGGAACAAGACATAATAATTACCTATCACCCAATATATGATATTTCGTCAAAACAAATCGCACGAGAACGCACACATACATAAAGCAATATTGTAACGCAAGAATGTCATAGATTAAATGTGGAAGTAAGATAGCATGTTCTCAATATTGGTGGTGAAAAAGAAATAGTTATATGGGCGGATTTACGGGGCAGCCGTTAAAAATAAGGTAACTAGCCAAGTTTTAACAAGGCGCTGTCGAAGCACTTATGATGTATCTATAGCCTTTTGGTTATAATATCATTATATACCATAGAAATATGACATTTTTATTATTACCATAAAGATAATTATGTATTAATTACATTAAAAGTTTCGTTTCATAAGCTTATCAGAGTGTAATTTTGTATTTGTTAGCCTAAAAAAAAAAAAAAAAAATTGATACGGTACAACTCGGTATTATAGTTATTTTATTACCGTCCTTCAAACAGCTAAATTTAAACAAACCAAGGCAATCAACGCGCTTTTGCTTGTAAAACGTTAATTGAATTAACTAATTTGTTTTACTTTGTACCATTATTAATTAAATATAATATTGTAACCGGCGTATTTATTCAATATTATATTTCTCTTAACAAGAAATATGAATGGAAATTTTATGTATATTTTATGTACTACTAGTTAGGTATTTCGCTCAAATTTATTAAAGACAAATAAAGCAATATTATCCTTACAAATTAAAATAGACAGAGAATGTCCGTTTGTTTTTGTTTCCTTAGTGTTCTTATTACTCGAGATACTATTTTCGTAACTTATTATTCATAAACATTTTCTCTATACAGGTTTTAACCAATTATTTACGTAAACAACACACAGAGTAAGTAGTGATATTAAAATTTAGTGAAATCAGAAAAATATGTATCTCGTGCTCTCTTTCATAAAATACTTTAATTGTTAAAGGCGAAACATTACCTATAATATACATAGGTACATATATATACATAGCTATATTCATAGCCTGTGATCATTGATATACAAAAACCCAAGATGCGCACTTAACGTCTCACAGCCGGCACATAAAAATGAGTGCATAATTTTCAATTATGCAGCCATTTCAAATAGCCTCGCGTCGCTTGCGTCCATGTAAAAACAATTTTAAAAAATTCAGGTAAGGTTGAATTTGCAAAATCATAAGTT
Organism: Antheraea pernyi; assembly: GCA_015888305.1. Lineage (NCBI taxonomy): Eukaryota > Metazoa > Arthropoda > Insecta > Lepidoptera > Saturniidae > Antheraea > Antheraea pernyi. Next base: position 52,853 of record MU160182.1, read on the forward strand.
TATCGCATAACTATAACCACCTATGTATATTGATGAGATTTTGCAGCCGGTTTTGAGCTCTACTTTTATTCGAGGCGGTATGTCTTGGTTTTTTATATGTCAACGCCTGTGGTGCATCTAATGTATAACTTTAAAAGTTTATGGCCAGCAGCGTACAGGTGATGATTTCGATCACGATATATGGTGGAAGTGTTTTTTTTTGCCTTGTTCTTCAAGACAGATATAAAATACATTATTTGAGTTCGTGACACATGTGTGCTTCACTAATTTGTGTATGTATGGTTAACTGAGCTACTTTAGCTTAGTAAGATTTGCGTTGTTGCCTTCAAGGCAACAGCTAAAGCGGAGGTTCGGCCACCTTGGCACCCTTGAGCTTGTTACCAAGTGGCTGAGCGCCTTAAGCGCTAGCCCCGTTAGCCCTGTGAAGCTGTGAAAGCCATCAGGTCAATAGCGTATAGTTACTTCGAAATAAAGTATAGTAAAAGAAGGTAGGTGGTAGAGACACGTTGGAGCTATTACTGGTTTCAGGATGAATGAGTCGGCTCGCCCGGGGTATTACCACCTTCTCACAGAAAACCGACGTGAAGTAACAATGCTTGCATCGCTGCGTTTCGTTCGGTCAGTGAGAGCACCGGAGGCCCACCTCTCTTCCCCTTCCTCCTCTCCCCTTCCGCTTCCCTTCCTCCCCCTCCAACACAGGCTGGCAACGCACTTGCGACTACCCTGGTGTTGCAGGTGTCTATGGACGGTGGTGGTCACTTAACATAAGGTGACCCACCTGTCCGTTTACCTTCTATGACATAAAAAAGAAAAAGAAAATTTCCAAAAATAAAATACAAGAATAAATAACAAAGCGCCCGCTTTCGTCAACAACAATTTCATCTGAAATGTTGCCTCTATTCTTACGCAAGTTTTTGAACTCTATAATTGTTATTCACACTTATTTTGACATTGAAATCGAGCCATAATACCTATGATTACGACGGAAAAACCCTAACAGTGTCCCGTAGCTTATTAAATTAAATCCCCTCTAACTTTGTTTTCGTATATTATATTAGTATACAATGTTAAAATACTAAAATATATCCTATAGTATTTAGGCATAATCTAACTATCTTCATATTAGTGAAATAATTTTGAAATTCGAGTCGGTAGTTCCGAAGCTTAACTCTTACAAACGTATTCACAAACTTTAACTCTTTCTTATTTTTCTCAATTGTTATTTAAAGATGTGATTGGTATTTGATCAGAAATAAATCGTAAATTGTAAATTGTAAAAAAAAATCCCACATTTATATTATAATTTTTTTTTTATTAGTGAATTTATTTATTTATACATATACAATACATATAAAATTTTACAGAGAAATATTAGAATGATAATTATAACTATTATTATATTAATTTATCATTATATTTATTATTTAATTTAATTATTAATAAATTAAATTTCAATAAAACCAATTATATACTTATAATGTATATATAACTATTTTACAGATTTAAAAAGTTAACATAAATAATATGAAAATTAACAAATTATAACAGAAAGAGAAAGAAAATAATACAACCAATTATTACTCTAAAAAAAATAGCTTATCTAATAATGAAATGCTGCTAAGCAAGCGTGAGTTAATGTCATGTTGAGTGATATGCATGTATAGAATTTAAGTGTGGTTTGATAATATTATATTTTAGCAAGAAACAATTGCAAGTAAACTAATTATGTAAATGATAGTAGTTCTTCGGCTTCTTCATGCGTTAGACCCAAAAGCCAACTAAACATTTTTTTTTTACATTTAATTTTGATAAGTGGATAAATATTGAGAGATATTAAACCTTCTCTTTAAGTAAATAATTAGCAGTACCTGGACGGCCAAGCCTAGCTCGGTTCTTTAAAAAACATTTTTTAATTAAAATCAACAGTTAGGTTTGCCTAACAAAATAAGCATTTTTTTACCAAAAAAAATAATATTAAAAAAGATATCTCTTTTGCTCTCACTCGGATTCGAACTGTAAATTATAGACGGATTTTCCAAGAAGCCGATTCCCATTTGAGCTATTTTGTTTTAACAGCGGTGGCGTAATTTACCGTTTTATATTCTAGCTATATTTTTTCATTGTCTGAAAACTAAGATAAAAACAGTTTTGTATTAATGAAACCTAGCGATTTTCGGGAAACTTAGTATGTAGGTAGTTTCGGGGACGGTGAATCGATCTAGCTAGGTCATTAATACAAAACTGTTTTTATCTTAGTTTTCAGGCAATGAAAATATATATATATATATATATATATATATATATATATTATAATATTGTATATATTTATTTATCCATTTTCTTCTGTTTTGTTTATATAGGCACTACCTACAAAAGTTTTTGCTTAACGTCAATACCGCTGGTTAGCTGGAAGAAAATGCCTCATGGCATTAAGCTCGCCAGTATACACATCAAAAGTGCAATAAAGAATTCATTCATTCATATATGAAGATAATTTGGTAACACTAAAACTTCTTATTTACTTTTATTATGATTTTCTACTTATAAAAAATCCCCACGGTAAAACTGCTGCATTAGATACTAAAAGACTTCGAAGAAAATACATTTCAAGTGAAGAAGCGTGACAAAAGTAAAAGTATTTCTGCATTCAGAATATTTTACTTCAAGAATGTTTTAGTTTCTTTGCTCCTAGGAGAGTAATAGCACTATAATACATAATTATTACAGAAGATGCACAACTGCACAAGTTCTTAAAGATATTAAAAATCCCACATATGTATAACATTATTATATTTCAATTATTTTCCCTTTTAATAATACCTATAATGGTACTTTGTATTTTTTTTTCAAACTGACTACGCTATTGACCAAGCAAGGTCTTAACAGCTTCACCGGACTACTTGGTACTTTGTAATTTGTAGCCAGTAACACTATTAACCGAGACATGTGTCATCTAAAATTTATATTGCCTTGCTGCTGGGTGGCGTCCCAGTAAAAGGATTTTTCCTTGAACGTTGGTAACTCCCGTTTCATGAGGCTATAAAATCTGATAAAATCCTTGGTTTAAGAAAATAAACTTTATATACAATATAAACATATGTGCATGTCACTTAAATATGTTTATTAAGGTCTATTTACTTGTAAGTTTGGAATTGAAATTAGAACACTCTCCAAATTGTGGAACAGACAAGTATACATATTTTATATCGGCGTCAGGCAAATAAACAACTTTTGTGGCGAGAGGCGTCTACAATGCAAACAAAATAAATACACCCTAAATCATGAACAAACCACGAACCCGAAAACACACAATTCACACTTTCTGAAAATATCCTACAATTTTATTAGATACCGAATACCGACTTTCATATTTATGTCAGTATATTCGGAATTCCTAACAAACAGTGATGAGCAGCTATTATTGTGAGTGGATGTACTCGGTTCACATGATACGTACAAAAGGTTTCACAATATTACAGGAATGTTCAAAATATTATAATACAAACAAATTTCAACATACATTATTCATTAGAGTTATTTCAAGTGACTTAACTGTTATTATGTTTTCTTTTTTTTATATATCATAGGAGGCAAACGAACAGGGACCTGCCCTTGATGTCAAGTGATCATCACCGTCCATAGACACTTGCAACATCAGGAGAGTCGCGAGTGCGTTGCCAGCCTGTGTTTGGGGGCAGGGGAGAGAGGGTTTGGGGAGGGGGGAAAGGTAAATGGGTCTCCGACGCTCTCACTGACCGAACGAAACGCAACAATGCAGACACTGTTACTTCACGTCGGTTTTCTATGAGTGGGTGGTACTACACCGCGCGAGCCGACCCATTCATGCTGAACATTTTTAATATAACATTTCAACTCCCACATATAATAAGGTTTTGGATTGAGTTAGACTGTCTCGTGTATCAATATGTGCTATAAATTACATCTTTCAAATCATATCAAGTTCAAAAGGGGCAATTAAACACATTTTATATCTATGTCTATTTAAACGACAGTCAGTAAATTATATTTCTTTATTCTTGATTATATTTTACACTATGTTTTCTTTCACATGGGTTAATTTAATTTTTTATATATTAATTCATTTTCTCTTTTCAATTATTCTTGTTTTATTTGTTTAAATAATAATAGTAATTTTTTATTTATATTGTTACTAGCGGGAACGGCGGACGTTATCCCGCCATTATAATAAAAACACCTTGACAAATTATATACTTAAACCTTCTTCATGAATCACTTTATCTACTGGTGAAAGCCGTATGAAAATCTGTTAAGTAATTTATCGTGAACAGACAGACGTGGCAGAGGGCTTTGTTTTATAATATGTTGTGATCGGGTGAAACATTTTTTTTAAATTGTAGCACGGCAATATGACTGCTTTGTGCCTGATGGTAAGCTCAGTACAATCCAAAAAGAATAGCGACCACCGAGTGACACACCATCCATCGTTGGTCCCCGCTGTCATGCCGGCCTGCAAAAACTGGATATGCACAGGCTGATACCGAAACGCGACCCACAGAAGCGAATCACTATGACGGGCTTTATTTAAAATGTGATATGTAGTTTGACGCGTCATGAGAATATTTAATGACATTTAAAAGTAAAAACTGCAAATGTACGACTTAAGCCTTGTTTATTGATAAACAACGATATGGTACGTTTTATTTAGAAGATAAGAACTGATCTCGAGTGATAGCTAAATCTACATTAATGCGTGTGAAGTCGCTAGCAAAAGCTATTATATTTAAATGGGTGTAGCTTTTAATTGAAATCACTTTTTAACATCCTAGGCAAATACTTAACCGGGTGAGCGCCTTTCTCAAATATAGTAGATGCAACACCCATTATAGATGTCTAGATGATATTGGTTAACTGATAATACTTTTGACGTGATAACATCTTATAAATCGATTAACGCCGGCTGCGCGCACGAAAAAGCATGACTCATTGTCACGTTCCGCCTGTGCCGAACGTGCAATAGAGAGCCGCGATCGGCCTAAGCGTTCAACTTGTGATGCATCTGTCTCTCTTCCACTCCATCGGCCGACGCGTCCGAGTCATTATCACGTAAAATTATCACCCATAAACCGAGTTTACAGACAACCAATTTTTTTTTCAGACAACATACAAATTTATCTCACTCATTTTTTGCCTTTCCAACCTAAATATACATTAGCTACAACCGAAAATCAAATCCGTCCATAATAAATAAAACTGCTAAGAATTTGGCTATAAGATTCTTAAGACTTGGTATCCATCAGTCACGAGCAACAGGTCCATTAACTATTTCCGACAGCCGACCCGACCTCACTATCACCTGTCAACGGGGATAATATATAATTGGTCAACGGACGTTAAATACCTATTGGAAATAGTCGAACAACTTCTAAATTGGTAATTCTACTAACAACCACAAATTCTAGAAGTTTCTTAGTCGGTCATGTAGTGGTTTTATATTTTATGTATAATCTTATCTATCTTCTTATCTATAATCTTGTGTTGTTTGACTCTATATTTTATAATATTGCTTACATTTTATACAATATAGTTCAGTTATTGTGTACAAGTGAAATGAATGGAAAATAATACTGAATATGAATTCTGATATGTTACAAAAACTCCCTGTGAAGCTCTAAGAAGGTGGCCACCATCTTGTCATAACATTAAAATTATCGCTCGACTCTCTACTCGACAATGGCAAGAATAATCTAGAAGATTAGTTGCCAAAAATAAAATGAAATAGAACTAACCAATTGTATATTCGAACGTCGATTAAAGTAATGTAAATATTTCGACGTCCGCTTTTCTTACTATCATGTCATTTTTAAGGCTAAAATAAAAATATGTTCAACCCCAAAAGCGATATAATTAAATCAAGAATACCGGCGCCTGTATATTACAATTACTGTGACGGTAACATAACCTGTAGCTAGTGTATCCGGAATATTTCGTTGGTAAAATCGGCTACATTTGCCAGTTACGTATAAAAGACCGGGTAGAACAACAAGACTAAAATTAAAGAAGTATACTAGAGAACGTTACACGTGAGAACTATTCTTACTTAATGTAAACAGAGTTCTGGTATTATGTCTTTCTTTTAACACTTATTATGTACAAGTTTTTGTTCATGATTTCGCTCGCATTAATGTAGATTTAATCTATTCCTCGGGAATACCATTTTTTCTGGATCAAATATGTGCTTTTTTCTAATCCTGACAATGTGTATGCAAAATTCTATGATTATCGGTTGAGTAGTTATGGCGTGAAAATGTAAGGAAAAACAAGCAAATTCTCATAAACTCATAAACTCACTTTTACATTCGGGCCATCTTGTAATTGAAAGGAAACAATAACAGACAGCATAGAGTATTTGCATAGATCATATATATTAATACGTGAAGCCTAAACTTTGTACCCCTTTTTAACAGAAATGGACGAATTAAATAGATAAATAGATTATAATAACTGAGTAACCATGATAAAACCTTTGATTATAGAAGTACGTTGACAAAAGAACCCTAATAAAGTTCAAACTTTAAAAAATCAATAAATTATGGTCGAATGTCGACCACTGGGCCCATTAGTACAGATAAAAGTATATAGATTATATTAGTTCCCCTCAATTTATAGAGGTTTATGACAATAAAGATAATAAATTGAACATATATTATATAGGGATAAATTACTCAACATAGTGGTATTTAATATACTTTACATTTTTTTATACTAGTTCCCCCCGCGAACTTCGTTTCACCTTAATAAGTGAACTACCCCATAGAGATTGTTCGTTTTTGTGGAATATACTGAGAAAGCGAAATTTTTAAAGCGAACTGCAGTAAAATTTAAAAAAATATTTCATACAAAAAGCTAAATATTTTTCATGATTGGCGGTATGTTTTTCCCTAACAATCTATCTGGCTGATGAAATATAGTTTTGTAATAGATGTCTGAATAACATATTAAAAAATCAAGCATCTAAAAATAGGTTAAGTTCACTCATTTTTTTATCTGCTTTAAAGCGTCTGGCAGAAGTTGTACCCCTGGTTAGGTGTCTGGCGCCACTGGTTCCTGATTAAGAATGATATTATACACAACGTATATAAAAATCAGACATTTAAAAATAAGTAAAGTAGCACCTATTTTTAGTCACCTTTGAGTCCTGATATCTATACATCGCCCCCAGTCTCGAAGTCCGTGAGTGCGAAATCGTTATGCGTACATAAAAGACTACTTAAAACATAAGGTTTCATCCATTTAAAAATAAGTTAGATCTGACAGCTCCGGTATCTTGGTCTATAAGATCGTAAACACGCTATACCTAAAGGAGACTCTCAAGTGCAACATACCTGCAGGTGATTGGAGATAGATTTTCAACTTGAGGGTGGTAGTTAGCCAGACAAATTTAGAAAAAGCCCTACCACCAGAAAGTTAGGTGTGAAATTAAAAAATCAGTGTATGCCATTTTTAAAAGTAGTATTAGAAGCGTAATAGTCTATTTCTGATGCTTTGTAATCCTGTAAGATTTTATTAATCACTAGCTGATACTCGCAACTCTGTATGCGTGTTTATTATCTCAATTGTTTTGTTATATCCCAGGCGACTTGACGTCTTCCGACATTTCCAACAATTATCATTAGATTTCAACAAATTTATACAAAATCTTGACAAATTATACACCTAAATCTTACTCGTGAATCACTCTAGCTGTGAATCAATACCACATCAAAATCTGTTACGTAGTTTTCGAGTTTATCGCGAACAGACAAACAGAGAGACGTGGCGGAGGACTATGTTTTATAATATGTAGTGAGTGATTAGTAAAACTTAAATCGTAGCAATTCATTACTTTGGCCCCTTGTTGAGCGAGAATTTCAGAAGCATAATTACGATAAATCTCAGATATCGTGTAATGAAATGTGTTAGACGGTTGCTATGATTCTTTGATCAGTAGTATTAGATTATCATCACACAGCCCTTTATAATTCGGCCCGTCTAAGGTGTATTAAAGCACTTATGTTTAGAAATTCTCTTTAGAGATAATTACGCAGAAAGCAATAATTACCTTAGATCTAATTTTAAACTTGATTCGTGGGACAAATAAGTACAAACACTTTAAGCTTTAATTTACTTTAACAATTGGCATAATCTATATATATATAAATATATATATATATATCTATCTATCTATTCTATATACATATAATAAAAATGAAGTGTCTGTATGTAATATCAAATTTTTTTTTTTTACTGATTTGGTGTGAAAGTATACACGCAACTAATAACAATAAAGAAATTTTTAAAATTGTTGTTGGTCTGTCTGTTTGTTCCGGGTAATCTCCGAAACGGCTGGACCGATTTTGACGGGAAATTCACTGGCAGATAGAAAACATTACAGCGGGTTACTTAGGCTACTTTAATTTAGACTAGCTGTTAACCGTGGCTTTACCCGCAGTGCTATCTCCAAAACGGTTCGACCGATGTTTATAAGACTTTCACTGACAGATAGTGGACAATATAAAAAGTAATTTATTTTAATTTAGACTAGCTGTTAACCGTGGTTTCGTCCGCACTGCTATCTCCAAAACGGCTCGACCGATGTATACTTTCACCGGCATATAGCGGACATTATGAAAAGTAATTTAGTCTATTTTAATTTAGACTAGCTTTTAAATGTGGCTTTGCCCGCAATGCTATCTCCAAAACGATTTGACCGATTTTCACGGGACTTTCACTGGCAGATAGCTGACCGTATAAAAAGTAATCTAGGTTATTCTATTTTAGGTTAGCTGTTACTCGCAACTTCGTCCGGATGCAATTTAGCAAAAATATGTTGTTCACTGTAAACATGTGCGTAATGCGTGCGTTGTACTGGACTCCAAGAATAAATACAATTGAAATTCATATATGTATGTATTCTGAATTATATTGTCTTTTTGGTCATTTTGGTGGCCATTTTATTTTATTTAAATTGTTAAATATTAAAAAGTGCTTAGAGAGATATAAAGTTTTATATCTTGATTTATATTTATGCAAGATTTCAAGATGTCAGCTCATTCATTGTTTAATTATTAATAGTAATTTTAAAGATAGAAGGAGTCTTTCTAATAAGATATTAGACCATAAACGTATTGCTTATTGATAATGTGGGCATATTATATTATTATCTATCTTTAAGTGGTGGGTTAAGGTTCCAAATATGTTGTTGATGATATACCTCATTTGCCACACTGTTAGTATTTACATATCTAATGTATACGTTACATTTTACTGTAAGGGACGTACCTGTCGTACTTACAATTGTTTTTAAACAGCATTTCAATAATTGTAGATGGTCTCACAATTGTATATTTCTTTAATACAAATTTAAAAAACGCGTGCAGAATCGCGGATATAGCTAGTATTAACATATGTTTATTTATATCTTAAATGTACTATTAAAATATTTAATTCTGTATCATTTATATACCGTAAAAGTGGTTCGACAAAAAGTTAAGGACATTTTTACATGATTGATTGTCGCTCACATCAAATTACAATTGATGGTTGTGACTACGAGACATAATCACAGCTTCTCACGCAAGGTTATGTAAATATTTTTTCTAACACATGGAACAGACCTGAAGCTATGTCGTCTTAAAATATTGAATAAGTAACAGGAAATAGTTATCTTTGGGCGTTTCTATTATCTGTTAGGATATTTGCCATAATAACAATAATATGTGAGCGATAGTAACATTTGGAAATGACGCCCTTCTTTGTGCTTCCACAGAAACGAATGTAACTTTCTTATTTCTATTTAATTTTTATACTTCCTGGAGGGATCTTGGAGAAGTGAATATTGTATTGGGAAATCCTGTACGTGATGTGGCTAGAGGATTTTATAAATTTCTTTCTTAGTCTCTAATTGTGAGAATCAACTTAATGATATATTAACCCAAGTGAATTATCTTATGAGGTTGGCATAGTCATCAAGGATGTACTGAAGCCTCGTTAAAATAAGGAGATAAAAATCTATGCTTATTATTATTCTATTCTTCTTCTTCTTTCCCTTATCCTACCTAAGTAGGGTCGGTACAACATGTTTGTCATGTTGTGGTGTATGATTTGGCTTAATTTTTACGATCGGCCGCCTGCCTGACATCAACCCTGCTTGGGATTATTTTGTTGTACCACTATATGTTTATGGTTATTATATATAGTTACGAAGTCTGATAGGTCCTTTTAGCTTTACAATTTTTCTGTAGGCTTTAGCTTTGGTAGGCTATTTATAGTTTCTGTGTAAGCGGCACTCTTTGAAGTTCTTCAAGACATGATTTGCTTGCTATATTGTCATTTTTAGGTAACAGAAAACTAGCCAACTTTAGACTGTTCTCGACGACTGCATTTTCTGTTTTTTTTTTTCAGGATTCACGGTTTCAGAGTTTTCTCTGTACTTCCCACTACGCATACTATTGTGCCACTGTTTTCGTTCAAACTTTTCAGGTTAATTACTCACTAGTTTTTGTTCAACGTTGGTGACTGTCATAACAGACTTAGCCTGCGCGGCTTCAGGATTTTGTATCACGTAAATCGGTGTATATTGACTTGAATTAATAAAGTTTGTACCTTTCGGGGTATTAATATACAATTATATACAATAAACCATGATAATAATATAAAATATGTAAACTGTAATACAAAAAAAAATCTATTATTATTCTATAATATTCTTATTTCCTAACTTGAATATTTGTAAGAATATGTAAAATGAAAATATAAAGCAGGTCGAGTTTCTTGTCGGTTCTTCTCGATAACTGGGTTGTTTTCAGAATCGGTGGTAGTTTCGACGTTAATAGGCGCCTTCTCAGGGCCTAAATTGAATAAAGTAAAAACAACAATTTTGTGGCTACCAACCGTTATTAAAAAATTGAGTTCTCTAAGGGAACTTTTTAATTTCAGACAGTTCTTTAATAACTTACATATATTTGGCGGTATTTGTGGTGTCTGTATATTCTCGGATTATTTTTTCTTTCGAACTGTCTACGCTATTGGCCTAGTAAGGTCTTAACAGCTTCACCGGACTACTAAGGCGAGCGCTTAAGGCACTGAGCCGATTTAATTTTGACAACTAGCTCAAGGGTGCACGGCACATCTCGGCTTGGGCTGTTACCTAGTTTATGCAATTCGCGACCTAACTTTTTTTTTTTTTTATCATGGGGAAATCCCTTATGGATACGCCACCCTCCCGGGGGAGAGGGTGGGTTATGTCCGAGTCGCACGGACTAAAACCCCACGGTGTACCGACAGACCGTTTTGTGGGGGCGGCAAGGGATCGTTCAAGCTAATCAACCTTGTAGAGCCGCCCCCACGGTCCGCCCGGCGGAAGGTGACCGCCGGGCTCCTACCTATAGAGGGACAGACCGGGTACACACCGGCTGCCCCCCCTCGTCCGCCGGACCCGTGCAATGAGGAGATGGGCCCCCCGGCCCATCCCCTCAGGTCCGGCTACGGTGGCAGGAGGAGTTGGGCGAAGCGCCTTCTCCTCCTGCCTGTCCTCCTTTGGCGGAGACGGCCACTTTCAGGGTCTG
>MU160182.1:66108-89159 GCA_015888305.1 Antheraea pernyi
GGGGCGGCAAGGGATCGAACAAGCTAATCAACCTTGTAGAGCCGCCCCCACGGTCCGCCCGGCGGAAGGTGGCCGCCGGGCTCCTACCTATAGAGGGACAGACCGGGTACACCCCGGCTGCCCCCCCTCGTCCGCCGGACCTGTGCAATGAGGCGATGGGCCCCCGACCCATCCCCTCAGGTCCGGCTACGGTGGCAGGAGGAGTTGGGCGAAGCGCCTTCTCCTCCTGCCTGTCCTCCTTTGGCGGAGACGGCCACTTTGAGGGTCTGCCTCGCGGGCCCTCTCCGCCTCCTCCTTCTGCGAGATGACCTCCTCGCAGAAGGAGGCCATCGCTCGCCAAGCCTGTTCGCTGCCGAGCATGGCCGAAACCAGCTGCGCCCGAACAGCCGCCGGGCCGCAGAGCAGGCCGCACGGAGATTGGCAATCTCCGGCGACCACCAGTACACCGCCCTTCTTCTGGGCGGTATACGCTCCGCGGCATCGACGCGTCGCAAACCTCCGTGAGAGCATCACGGAGGCGGGCTGCAGACGCATCGACATCCTCTCCAGTCGGGGGTGGCATGGCCCAGGCCTGGACGATGGCCGCCTCTTCCGCCAGTTCGCGGTCGAAACGGCTCATCGCCCAACAGGGGAACTTCGCGCCCCTCCGGGGGCGGTTACCAGTACTGGCTTTTGGGGGGGGGGACTCAAACCTTATGTAACGATGGTCTGAGAGAGTCTCCACCCCCACAAGCACTCGCCATTCCCGGACACGGCGCGCGACAGACGGGGTAGCGAAGGAGACATCCACTATTGATCCCCCGTTCTGTCGCACGCACGTGTGGACGTTCCCCTGGTTGAGGAGCGACAACCCTAGTTCGGTTGCCCACTCCTCAACGGCCATGCCCCTCAGGTCCGTGGCCACCGCTCCCCAAGTCCTGGACTTAGCATTTAAGTCGCCCAAAACGACCACAGGGAGCGGCAATTCGCGACCTAACTGAGTTAACCTAAACTAACCTACATATTCATACGTATATAATTTAGTGAGATATATATGTGTACCAAGCATATATGCCTCAATAGCTCTTATATGTATTTCGTGTCGGATAATTTCTTTTGTCTGAATTAATTCAGTTTGATAAGGGTTATAATTTAGTTACTATCAGTGGAATGCAATTGTGTCCATTACTCAATATAATAAAGTACATCTAGGAATTTTTGCTTCTTAAAATAACAATTATAAATTTCATAGTTATATTATACTAATATAATAGTTGAGAAGAAATGTGAAGTATATTTATCCAATTTTCTTTCTCTCTTCATTTTAGCTAATTATAAAATATGAATCTGATTATAACATTATTTATGAGATCTGAATAAAAGTTATTTATTTATTTTAAAATTTCTAAATGTAACGTATCTAATTTACAGAATACACTTCTGTAAATTACAAATTTAGTTTTATCTTGCCTTTATTGTTTTGATTTATGGTAACAATATATATATGTCGGGGAGAACGTTATTCCCGTTGACATCGTCATTAGTGGTTACGGCATTAGTGGGCGTCATTCGGGTAAAATGCGAGCACAAAACACAATGTAGACAGTTTCATGTATTTTAATTTAGATTCAACAATAGTTTTACACTATACAATGATATCGTTGCAAAAATTAACAACTACGACCGAGCAGCGAGTTCGGGGCACCGATCTTACTTTAATCACCGAATATAATAATACTCTCATCAACGATCCAACTCGATCTGGTGCTACCAAACGAATGTCCCATATAAACTGTCCACCTTCTAAAAGTAAAGATGGCGCCTCGACCACGCTCGAGGCATTAGCTCTGCTCTGATTGGTCATTACGTAAATTACATTGTATGTAGCTTCTATTACATTATTAAGGTTTTAAGCTATAGAAAAATGCAACAAATGAAATAGAATAAAAATTAAGTATTTCGAAAGTAATAAAACTGTACGCCTCTTAAAGTAAATGTTGTCTCGACTCCGCTCGAGGCACATGGTCTGTTCTGATTGGTCGTTATGTGAATTACAATATTCTTAACTTTTATCAGATTATTAAGGCTTTTAAGTTATAGAAAAATGTTATAAATCAAATAAAATAAAATTAAGAATTTAGATGAAGACAAATAATATTATGTGTGCAAACAATAATCAACTCGACTTATAGCTTCCTCCGACATATATATATATATATATATATATATATATATGCGATATATATAATGGTAACCTCTTGGAGTTTAAAATAAGCATCGTAAGCCAAATATAATTCACAAACCTTAAACGATAAACTAAAAGCCAGAGCTTTTATAAACTTTATACCTTTATATAAAATTTGATTAACTATTATTCGGAACATCGTGGAACAGTCCACATTCGCCTACCCATAGTGGTTCTGAGAAGCCGTAAACACCCACGTCATCTAGTCTGTTGATGTATAAAACTAGCCTTTAACAATATTACAATTACAATGACCTCATAGTTAGTGAACCTTTATTACGTAATTATGTATTATAAGAATTAATCCATATTTATATAATACCAGCGGGCCCGGCGGACGCTATCCCGCCCTGTTAATAAAAAAAACCTTCATAAATTATATACTTAAATCTTCCTTTATCTATTGGTGAAAACCGCATACTGAACGGATTTCATTAGTTTTTGAGATTATCGCGAACAGACAGACGTGGCACAGGAATTTGTTTTATAATATGTAGTGATATATATTCTATGTATACAGAAAAAAAAACATAAGCATTACACCGTTTGCCCCACTTTTATAAAAAAAAAAATTATTTTTTACATTAAATGGATGAAGTTACCGTGATAGTTTGTCTTTTAGATAAGGATCAAATGTTTAAGGAATCAAACTAAAAAAAATTGATGGAATTCTATTCTGTATTTTCTTAGTGATACACGCTAAATTCTATACCCATATATCATCTTATTTATATGGGTTTTGTTTTAACTACGGCTAGAAGATCCTGTAATCCACATCTAATATTACAATAATAATCAAGAATACAATAAACTTTCGCGTGATTTTACTAAAATAATGTTTGACTGGATGTAGGGCAAATAACGCAGAATGTACATAAGTACGTACATTGATAAACAATTCACAGTATGAGCGAGTATTAATCTACATACAATAAGCTGGAGTAGATTAGTTAAACCGATATTGTTAGATTAGTGAATACGTAATGTTTATATAATGTAATAGTAAGTAATACAATACTATACATTACAACGTTGGCGTGAACTGTAATCTTTACTGCATTCGCTACAAGCAAGATTTTTGAAGTTATACTTCTTTTGGCGCGTTAGGGGATAATGATGTGAGTAAATTTTTACGATGCGTGCAACAACCGTAATGAAAAACCGACACCCTGAAGTTAGCTATAGTCAGCTTTTTTTATTGTTAGTGTCGTTTTTTCTACAAACGTAGAATAGGGCGAAAGATAAAATTTTTGAAAAGATTTTTTTCTTGTTACACCAAGGATGTGTAACTTCTAACACGTGTACATAAGTACACACACACACTTTTTTATACAGTTAACATAATCAAATAACAATGTTAACTTAGTTTTCTTATTAATACGTATTTTAATGTTGAGCAAAGCAATCGAGGTAGTTGGCACCGTAGTTACAGTAAAAAAAACGGGTAATTCATGTTGAGCAAAGCAATCGAGGGAGTAGGCACCGTAGTTACAGTAAAAAAAACGGGTAATTCGGGCATATTACGACATGGGACTTTGCGGGTCATTAAAGAACAATACATTATTATACGCTTGTCAACGTAATGTATGTTTGTATAAACTTAGATTAGTTAGGTTTTGTAAACGACTGGCATAGTTTTGATGCTACAAATAAACACAAATTAGTCATACCCTGATTGAGGCTTAGTAAGACCTTTAAAAGTTTTTTCAGTATTATACAAATTTCTTTATTTTCTAAAACCTTTACATAATATAGCCTTAACTATGGCCCCAAACTAGACGATGCCTGTCTCATGGAAGATTAATGCATGTTTACAAATTGCCTTTAATTGATGGTAGCGCGTATTGTGTTTAGGTAGGTGGTAGAGCCACGCTGAAGCTATTACTGGTTTCAGGATGAATGGGTCGGCTCGCTCGGGGTAGTACCACCCTCTCACAAAAAACCAACGTGAAGTAACAATGCTTGAATTGTTGCGTTTCGTTCGGTCAGTGAGAGCACCGGAGGCCCACCTCTCTTCCCCTTCCTCCTCTCCCCTTCCGCTTCCCTTCCTCCCTCTCCAACACAGGCTGGCAACGCACTTGCGACTCCCCTGGTATTGCAAGTGCCTATGGACGGTGGTGATCACTTAACATCAGGTGACCCACGTGTCCGTATGCCCCCTATAAATAAAAAAAAAACTTGTAAATAATTTCTTACTAATATTATAAATGGGAATGTGAGTTTGTTTGGTACGTGAGTGACTTCAAGAACCATGTCAAGCGGGCTTTAATGTCTAAAGGCTATTATAGAATGAATCAATATGTGAACGATTGTGACGTCTGAAAATGACGCCACTCTCTGTGCATCCACTAAAAACGAATGTAACTATTTATATTTTGTAAAAATATATTACACGAAGAGATAAGCCAGATCGAGTTTCTTGGCGGATCTTCTTGATGACTGTGTTGTTTTCCGAACTGGTGGTAGGATTAACGTTCATAAGCGCTTTCTCAGGGTCTAAATTGAAGAAAGTATTTTGATTTTGATTCTGGTTGCGTTTTAACGGTTTAACTACTCAACCGATTATTTTGAAAACTTTCAACCTATTATTCAGAAAATATGTACTGTAAAACTAGTTAGATATAAACATTTTTTTTATCGTGTTGATTTATTTCATACAAATAGGACTTTCTATCCATACATAAAAAAAATACACACACGTAGGCGACGTAAAACTCATGGCAAATTGCAACACACCATAACTCGAAAAAACATATTTATCCATATTAATAATACGCCCATACAATCACACTTATATTAATATACAGGAAAATGCAGCCAAAACAGAGTTGAGCACCTATAATATTAAATAAATTATTAAATAAATTTATATAAGTCTATGAATATGGTTGTGAACCGACGGCTGTGATTTCAAATACGTGACATGAGGCGTTACAAACTTCTTCCTCAGGAGTAGCGACTTATTATGACATGCGTTGTTTTGTTTAAGATTTGTTATACCTAGTTCTAGGCCGCAGTAACTTTATTTCAGCAATCATCTTATTTATATTTATCATTTAGTAAAATTAATAATATATAGGTTTGGTTATAAACACGAAAACAAAATGTAGAGTCCAACTTTCCCTCAAAAACAAATTTACTTTTGTGTACAACAGTTATGGAAAATTTCATGTGACCACTCGTGTAATTTAAGGTGAAAACGTAATAAACAAACAAACTCACATTCGCATATATAATAATATTATTAAAGAAGTAAGAATAGTTAACGTTTATAAACCTCGTCCTTATGAAAGGATATAAAGAATATTTCCGTACGTAAAATTTATCAAATACAAATCAATAGGTACCAAGAAAATAATCGACTCCGTAACATTTAACATTCACTACTCAACTTTCGCGAATTTTCTCCCTTTTGAACGGTTATGACAAGATAAATTATTATGTAAAAAGTGGATTTTCATTCTTGTTACATTGTTGGTAATAATACTTCACCCCGTTTTACCTATCGACACGAAAGGGGATCAATAGTGCCTTGAACTCGAGTACTATAATAATTCCTCGAATGATATTTATAGATACATATTGGTGTTCTCGTTAAACTCGTGATACATTACAAGCCAAAAAAATGAAGCCTGTGTTTTATCACATCATTATTCACCACATTACATGTCGCTGGTTTCTGATAAATATTTATAATAGAATTTTATTGGAGTGGAAATCGGTATTGATTACTTTTTACGCAAGAATTCTTTCGCTTTGTCACCCACAAAACTAAATCTTTATAGTTTTTCTATTAGTATTTATACAAGTCAAAAATCATTCCCATGTACCTTACATATGAAAATTATTATGTAAGTTGTCTGTCTATATAAATTGATTGATCACGCGAAAGCTTACTGTACAAATTTCCATCGGTTTTTTTTTGTTTCATATCTTAGATACCGTGTCCTTATCGAAGAAATAAATTATCAGAATATCTTAATTTAATATGTTGTTAATAAAGCTTTAAGAAGCTATGATTATTATATGCGCTACGCGTTAAGTGTTGTGTATTTTCTTGTCGTGTCGTGGAGAAGTGGTGCAAGCGGTGTTGTGTGCATCGCAGGATAACGCCGATGAAGTCGCATGTCGTATGTCGATCGGTGCGGTATCTCTATTTTGTTTTTTTTTCTCTTTATTTTTTTAGGGACTTTTATCATTTTTGACATGTCAGTCCCATCGTAACTTATATCTATATCATCATCATTCATATATATTAATACGTGAAGCCAAAACTTTGTATCCCTTTTTGAGAGAAATGCGCGAACGGATGAACGTGAAATTTGGCATAGTTAAGTTTATATGGAGGAGAAGTGCAGAAAGCTATTTATTTTATATAAAATGCATTACAAGTATATTAAATTAATTAAAATATACATTACTCACACTACTGCTTGAATTTTACACAACATATACACACATGTAAATTTTGACAAAATCATCCGTCATTTTACTCTTACGTTCCAATTACCTTTTTCAATATTTTTAACATGACTGACGTTGCATGCCATTTGAAATCTACTGGTCAAATTGTAGGTTAATTGTATAATAATATAAATTCATAACATACCATCCATAATTAATTGATACATCATTTATGGAGCCACTGAAATAATTATTATTCTCTTTGGTGTTATTGAATGTCAAATTTTTTAGGTGACAGGACTGCTTCCATTTTGCTTCATATTGTCATAAGAGTAAATCAAGTTAATGGTAGTATTAAAAACTTCTTTGTTTTGGATTCATTATTTGATTCTATTGTGTGTCCATTACTTTCCAAACAATGATACTGGGTGTATCACTATTCCTTATAATGTACATACAACATTTAATTCAATATCATCCAGAAATACCACCTACCCATGATATCGTGTAAAATTAATTGATAATTGTGTCATGAGTTGCGATAAATTTCTTTATTTTCGTTAAGTTACCACCTTATGTAATCGCTTTTAATATTTATACAATGTAGTAGAAAATAACTAAGTATCCATGATGAAAACCTTTGATAATAGAAGTATACCCTTTGACAAAAGAACCCGAATAAAATTCAAACTTTAAAAAATCAATGAATTATGGTCGAATGTCTACCACTGGGCGCCCACTAGTACAACTAAAACTCTTAAATCTAAAAACACAAATAGCCTAACTACTAAACCTTATTAGTTTAACAAATTAACATTAACGTCAATTATAAGACATTATAACATAATAAGCTTACAAATAAATATGATATCTCTCTAAATATATGTTTGTGATTTATACTGTTATTTTGATGGTGGGAATCTATAAATAGTTCCTACCAGGAAGGGCCAAAAGGGGAAATCTATTTAAGGCGAGAGAGAGGTGTGGATCGAAGGATTATAGTGACCTTGCCTCGTAAATATATCGAACAAATAATAAATGAGTGTACTAACTGACAAACCGACACCCGTATTTGGAGTGGCAGCAGCTCAGGAAAAATAGCCTCAAGATTCAGAATGGTTTTGTTATTTCCTGAGTTTAGTAAAAAAAATTACATACACATAAGTTTAACAAAAGTGTTTTCTTGGTATAAAATATTCAAGCATTTTTTAAACTGTTGATACTTTATTATATTGCGTTCTGAAGTGCCTTTCTAAATACTAGTTCAACTTCATTTTTTGTAATAATGGCGTCTCGCAGATATGTATTGCTTGTTTGTGTGACAAAATTAGAAATTTAGAAAAAGAAAGCTTTCCTTTGAAACAGTGACCAAATAGGTTTATTATGAATGTATATTACACCTTATTGCTCTATGGTACCACACCCTAGTACATAGCACGTGGGATGCAGACCAGTGACACATTTTATAACTTGAGTCAACAGTTATACAATCTATTTAAAAGGCTCAATCATTATTTATTGACAAATTTATACAATTCTTTTTATGAACGTAAATAAATGTTATTGAAGATCGTCGGTATTTAAAAAATTCGTCAACACATATCATCTTCAGAAATTCTATACTAAGGTTTAAGAACCAGTTTTACTTATGTTTTTGAAACTTTACTTTTATACCTGTATCAGGTGGTAACATTAATTTGTAAAAGTACCTTTCCATGGCCTCACGGCAACAGGTGAGTACGTGTACCTTGGCGCATGCGCGTATCGCACGTCGATACCGCGCCCCGGTCTTCGCTCACTCCCCTTCGCCGCTTATGTCGTCTCCCATTCACAGCCGCACACAACGAGAAATACACCCACACGCATAACATCCACACGTTTACAACAACAGAATTATGAAAAGCACTACGTAAAGAGCAACCGTACTGTGGCAATATCATGAAACCAGTCAAGCTACATTTACGTGCTTTGTACATGCAATTACTTAAAGTTATCTCTAAGTAATAGTACTTAAATATAAATATGAAACATACTAGAGGACGATAAGCGAACATTACTTTTATAATTTAAATGTAATTATTTTAACTCTACACTGTAAATTGTAAAGTAAATTATCATTTTAAAATGTTAATCAATATTCTATAGCATCAAATTAAACATTGCAATGTGATAACTAAATAGCCTTTGTATGTACTACATTGTAATTGTATACTATAGCTCTAAGTTTGAATTATGATTCGTAATCTGTTCGTAAAATTGATTGACACAAACAGAACAGAAACTTGAAAAATAAATCCTAACGACTGGAATTTTACGTTAAATGCCTGTTTTTGTAAATACCTCATTTATTATAAATCTTGTTTTACATTTATGTTATTGTATTTACTGCTGGTCTATATACCGAAGACATAGTAATATTAGATTAAAAACAGTACCATAGGTGCGGAAAACAATCGAGAAGAATCGTTAAGAAAATCGATTGTTTTTATTTATACTCTGTGTATTTTTACAGTTACAATTATTAATCCAAGTCATTGCAGTCACCATAGATAAGATACTATATACTGAGAGCAGACACGTTCGTCCTTAGTGGATGTACAGTCGTTGACGGAATTAATTATCCACCTTATAACAATCTTTTAAACAATAGTAACTCAAAATATAAGCTGTTTGCTTTGTAACATTATGCGTATACATTAATATAAACGAAAAAGTTATCTTTGATCTATTTTCGTCTCTACGTAGTTCGTTGACTTCGCATATACTTAATACGACTATATGGTTAAATAACCTCTGGAAAAGTAATTTTCTAAGTACCTTGTGCAGATGTAAACGTTTTTTAAGCTTTTACGAATTTTATTAATATTAATATAACTATTAATCTGTCTACTATATAAAATAAGCAGAATATTTTAAATAAGAAAAAAGATACTTATTTACATACATCTCATTTCAGTTTTAATTTATACAAGCGCTTCAGGTCTTAAACATTCGTTGAAAGTTTCAGATTAACATAATATTATTATAAAACCTGAGGAAAACTTAGAAACAGTGTCGTATAAGAATCGTAGTCAATAAGTTATCACGCTGCTACGTGACTAGAGCCCGAAATTTTACCGAAAGATGATTGATCAAATAAAGCTTTCTTAATTCAAATGTAAGCGATAAGAAAGATTGTTTTCAGATTTTTGAAGTAATACTTCTTTTGGCGCGTTAGGGAAAAATGATGAGAGTAAATTTTTACGCGTTACGAAAAACCGACACCCTGAAGTTATTACGATGCGCGCGCACACCGTCACGAAAAACCGACACCCTGAAGTTTGCTATAGCCAACATTTTGTTTGTTTGTTCTTGTTGTTTGTATTTCTTTGTATTAATTTAAATTATTTTGATGGTGGTAGAGCCACGCTGAAACTATTACTGGTTTCAGCATGAAAGGGTCGGCTCGCCCGGGGTAGTACCACCCTCTCACAGAAAACTGACGTGAAGTAACAGTGCTTGCATTGTTGCATTTCGTTCGGTCAGTGAGAGAGCCGGAGGTCCATCTCCCCTCCCCTTTCCTCTCTCCTCTCCCTCTACCTCCCCTAACCCTTCCCCCCAAAGGGTGGCAACGCACTTGCGACTCCTCTGTGTTGTTATTGTCCATGGACGGTGGTGAACACTTAACATCAGGTGACCCATTTGTTCGTTTGCCATTTATAACATAAAAAAAAAAAATTTAAACTTTCACTGTATTAAATACCTTTTTTCTATTGTTAGTGTCGCTTTTTCTACAAACGTGCAATAAGGCCTAACGCGTGTACAAAAATACACACACACATTTTTTTTATTTTCAATCAAATGTTTCATGTAGACCTAAATGATTGTGTTACGTAACAGAGTTTAAATATTATGTTTATAATACACCAATCTGTGATAGTATCAAAAATAAATGAACTTATGATATGAACACTAATTCTGAACGAAGGTATCTTGTGCGATACATATTTTCTCATACACATTAAATTCTAATTATGAAACCCTATTAAACAATAGTTAACATTGTTAATATTTATCCTGAGGCCCATTATTACGAAGACATGATTTCACCGACTACGCAAATAAACTTCACGGGGAATATTGAAACAACGAAGCAGAACATAAATGTGTGATATCCCGAGGCATGATTACTATTATTATAGGTATTATAATACGTATATTTTATATTATACATCGTATATCAATATACACTGTGCAAAAGTGAATATAAACGCTTTAGAAAACTTTCAACTAGAACAAGTTCTGAAGCTTGTAGCTTAACTGTTTGCTACGTGATTGCTACGGCGCGCCGTCTTGCCGTTGTTCTGTGACTACGCCTGTCACTGAGATATTTCAAAAAGCTCGGGAGTTACTAGCGCTTTAAAATATTCCATAGAAAACACTTTCTGCTCTTTGTCACACATTTATTGTGTTACTTTAAACGCAGGTGCTGTCGAATGCTTCTCAACCCACGCTTCAGTATATTGACCTTGCTAATTTCGGACTGAAGGCAGTGTAAACTTTTTTATCCTTAAATATGTTTTATACATACAAAGATCTTTCCAGACGTGAACTTCCTTGATCTCCTTAATACCTTTCGCTCACAGAATGAACTGTTTTTAATCAATTTGTAAATTACCTAGTACAAAATGGCACGCAGTTTATATCAGTTATGTATTACACTTGTTCTTTTCTTTATATTTTTAAGCCATAACGTACTTTATATATATTATACACACAATATAATTTCGAGGTGCTTCACTAAATTTATTCGCTCTCAGAGTACCAAGCCATTAATACGTTTCTTATTTTCAATACATGACGAAATCAATCATAATAATTCTATCTATTAAAATTATTTATGTTTTTTATTTACATCTCATTTATTTTAATTTTAGTTTAAAATATCTAAATTTTAATTTCATAGATTATAATGATATATTCTGATATTAAAAATTATAAAATAAGATAATAAATTGTTTATATTATCTTGTCTCACTCGGAATACCGCGTTACACAATAATCTCAAATATTTAGTTAATTCAAATTAAGTTTTTATTTATTACATATGTTTAAGTCACTGTTTGTTTTAGTTCTCATTATATGAAATTGTGATATCTGCGATACGGTTTGTAACCAGTGTAGATACCAATATTACTGTAAATTATGTACACATTGGCTTGGAACAAAATATATTATTATTATCTCTTATGTGAAAGAAAACAGGAAATTAATAATGGCTAATACTTTACAATTAAAAAGAGATAACAGCAAGAAAAGCTATGTGCTTTAAAATTTTATCCCTGAACATAATTTAAAAAGAGATATGAGTCGGTACATTTAACCGTCCGGCCTTCGCAGCTCCGCTGTGGTAAGACACGCGACCACTTGTTACTGTAAAGTTTATATTAATATATGTTTTGCTTGTTCCATTTTAATTGAATACAAATATGTTGAAAATAAATTTATATATAACAATATATTAGAGATCATTAATACGTTAATATGTTTATTTAAAACAAAAAGCGGATATATATATATATATTTTTGTAATTTTACTTTTTATGACCAACTTGACATCTAGAAACTATCATTATAAAGCCGAAGAGTTTGTTTGCTTAAACGCGCTAATCTCAGGAACTAATGGTCCAAAAATTATTTCAGTGTTAGATAGCTCATTTATCGAAAAATATTATAGGTTATATATCATCACGCTAAGGCCAATAGGAGCGGAGCACAGATGAAAAATGTTTCAAAATCGAGATGTTTTTTTTTGAGAGCTTCTGCTGTGTTGGGCTAACGCTGACAGAACAGAGTAGTGACTATTACTACGCGGACGAAGTCGCGGGGAGGGGCTATAATCTATATACTAATATTATAAAGAGGTAAAGTTAGTGAGTTTGTGACGTTGTAGGAGGTAATCTCAGGAAATACTAAACCGATTTTGAAAATTCTTTTAGCAATATAAAACCACGTTATTTATGAGTGTCATAGGTTACATATCATCACGCTAAGACCAATAGGAGCGGAGCACCAATGAAAAATGTTTCAAAATCGGTTTATTTTCTGACATCTTCCGCTGCGTGCGCTGCGTAAACGGTAACTATTCCGGTAACGGACGAAGTCGCGGGGAAAAGCTAGTCTTATATTTAAAAAAACATACCATATTCGTATCATACATATTTATAATAAAAATAACATATTATTAATTGAAATCGTTTCGGAAACTGATTAAATAGAAACATTTTGCAATATATATATGTATAATAAGAGAATACATGTATATTTAAACTTCATTGTACGTATATTGCGCACTTATTGTAAATTCTCACATCTAACAACTCCATCTTATAAATTTCAAATACAAGATCTTCTAGATTTCATTCTGCAGTATAATATATATTTGTCGTTTCCACTATTTGTACAATCAACTCAACAATATCAGATTGGTAGTTCTATTTACTTTTAGTTTATAGTAGTTTATAGTTTTACTTATAGTTTATATTCATTTTATTGAATGCGAAAACAAATTGAAGAGTATCATCATTTTAACATCAAGTAAACATTAACAATAATTTATTACATTGCTTATTAAAACGAAAATTATGTAACTTTTGTATCATAAGGCAAAAGAACCTTATTATTCTACACAAATCTATGTAAAAACTTATATATTTATAATAGTTTTTTTAATCAGTTTCAAATAATTGTTTTTCATCAATCTAATCATAGAAGGCAAACGAACAGGCGGGTCACGGTTAAGTGATCACCGTCGTCCATAGACACTAAAAGCACTAGGAGAGTCCCAAGTGCTTTGCCAGCCTGTGTTTGGGAGGAGGGGGGAGGGCAGGGCGAAAGGAGGGGTACCTCCGGTGCTCTCACTGACCAAACGAAACGCAACAATGGAAGCACTCTATTACTTCACGTCGGTTTACATTTTTTTTTTTTTATGTCATAGGTGACAAACGAACAAGTGGATCACCTGATGTTAAGTGATCACCACCATCCATGGACACTAACAACACCAGAGGAGTCGCAAGTGCGTTGCCACCTTTTGGGGGGAAGGGTTAGGGGAGGTAAAGGGAAAGGAGAGAGGAGAGAGGAGGGGAGGTGGGCCTCCGGCGCTCTCACTGTCCGAACGAAACACAACAATGCAAGCACTGTTACTTCATGTCGTTTTTCTATGAGAGGGTGGTACTACCCCGGACGAGCCGACCCATTCGTGCTGAAACCAGTAATAGTTTCAGCGTGGCTCTACCACCTGTCTGTCTGACAGTCTGTACTGTCTCTTAATGGTGTTATCATCATCTATATATTAATACGTGAAGCCTAAATTTTGTATCCCTTTTTAACGGAATTGGGCGAACGGAAGAACGTGAAATTTGGCATAGTTAAAGTTTATACGGAGGAGAAGTGCAGAAAGCTATTTATTTTATATAAAATGCATTAGAAGTACATTAAATTAATTAAAATATGCATTACTCACACTACTGCTTCAATTTTACACAACATATACACACATGTAAATAAAAAAAGACATTTTGACATCTGTCAATAAAGGACTTCAAAAAAGGTTGTGAAGGAGGTTGCTATGCTCGACTGTATGTATTATTTTACTCTTACGTTCCAATTACCCTTTTTCATTCTACATTCTACAATGTTATTATAACATAATACCCTTTGACAAAAGAACCCTAATAAAATTCAAACTTTAAAAAATTAATGAACTATGCTCGAATGTCGACTTCTGGGCGCCCACTAGTATACTATAAATAGTTATATGTTTACATATTAACATTTATAAGGAAACTGTCATTATTACAATAGTATAAAAAACTTCTATTTATCTATAATCGAACCTTCAAATGACCACCTTTTCTCAACTTTAAATAACGCCTTTCCGGTTTTCTTTTAATTCTAAAATACTGGTATACGCAATAAACACTTCTAACCTAAAATATGAAAATGACATAGAAGGTCTCTTCAAACATTGTCGAATTGTGAAAAGTTAAAATGGCCGTAATTTGTGAGAATCTAGATGAATTTAGTTATCTTAAAAGAAGAGTACGACCGGACTTTTTGCGGAATTCGGCAGATGTTCCCATGTACACATTGGCTCGTTACAACAATTACAAGCGAAACAAGCGAAATTTATTTTAAGAAGATATTTCATAAATGAATTACCTCAAAAAACTTAAATATTATGTAAATGTCGGCGTGTTGACGAACATACCTCTCCTCGATTAAACCGCAATAGCGGTTTCCTGAAGAGAGCCCTATTCTATGTACATGTAATTTTTCTATTGTCATAAACAAATAAAAAAACCAGATTTCGAATTAATTATATACAAGAAATGATACTAAATTTTATTTCTCGTCATAATAAAAATATCTATAGTTGTTTATTTTGCAATTTCCCAAATTTCATTAAAAAAAAGTAAATGAATCCATCATTATAATCGTTTTTAAAACCCAAAGCTTTATTCCGCCGCTTAACTGAATTTAAATTAATCCTCGGATTTTTTTAGAGTGACCACTCACAAACCTCATTCCGCTCACGCAATCAATTATATGAATAAACAAACCACTGCGATGACAATAGAAATAATAAAAATATTCTTCTTAAACAAATATAAACTAAATAATTTCTGGAAAATATGAAACGTTGCATAATACACATTTTTATAGTCCAAAAATATATTAACACCATTCTTAACGAATTCCTAGAGAGCCCAAAGATTGTATGTTAAAATTCAAGCTTTGAAAGCGTATACAAGCTTTGAATGAATAAAATTGCCGAAGGAACTCTGATCTTGTTTCTATTGTCGATAACTTTATTATAGAATACGAACATGAGATAAGAGAAGCAGTTTCTTTAAGCCCTATTGTGTTTTCAATTTTATTATATTGAATCTGTTCGAAGCAAAAAGATATTAGTTTCATCTTTTATATAACAATAATATTAAATAAGAGTTCCGAGTAATATGTACGCGGTTGATTAGCAAGATTTCTTTAATGTCCTGATTGCTATTTCCAACAAACTCTACCGTTGTTACTAGTTATCGCTTAAGTTCGAAAGTTAATATAACTTTAACTATGATAATATTTGTTATTCAGCAAATCAAAACGAAACTCATTTACAAGTCTGACAAAGTTATATTTTATTCGTAACCATTCTCAGATATCCATTAATATTTAATGAAAGGAAACTTTAATCTTACTCATTATTTCATTAAGTATACTAGCAGTATGACTCAAATTATAATTATTCATTAGTTTATTAAGGTAAATCGTAAAGTATATACGTCTAGTCATACACTAGAAAGTAAACAACAAATAATTTCAGCAAACTTTTAGTACGGACTCATAAATTCGTAAGGTTTCGCCGTCAATTCTAATAGTACGAACATTAAAATGAAAAATTATATCTTTCACGATGTGTTAGTTTACTATTATTTACTACGCAGTGCAGTGCCATCAACCGTTGGCTTTATAGGAGTATCAAAATTTATAAATCATGTATTGGATATCAAATGGAACTGTAATGATTTTGAATATGAAAGCAGGTCTAACCTTGCAATTCTAGCTATGAATCAATGTATCAATGTATGAAGGTAAGAAAACAAAACATATTCAAAAAAGAATACGTTGCTCATATACATATTAATAGTAAAACAAATATTTCGAAATTTATTCCATGCATTATTATGGCATGGCATGCATTATGGCTTAGGTAAGAAAACAAAACATATTCAAAAAAGAATACGTTGCTCATATACATATTAATAGTAAAACAAATATTTCGAAATTTATTCCATGCATTATTATGGCATGGCATGCATTATGGCTTAATATAAAATCTCAAGATCTAGGAAGAGAGAAGTTGTTTTATCTTAATTCAGTGTTTTAATGTACAACAAATATCTGCTATTTTTTCTAGAAAGGTGATTTTCTTTGAAAGATGATTTGAAAGATTTTCTTTTTCCACTCTCCCCTAACAAATGTCATCTCAGTACTCACACCTTTTACGCACGTATCATTTTTCACACAATCAATCCATACATTTTTCGGTCTTCCTCTACTCGTATATCCGTTCACAATCATACTCAACACTTTTCTAGTTACATGAGAGAGTTAAAGATGAGAGCTATATTGCAGCCAATAATATAACCTAATTCACACGCATTTCATTGAAATATAAGAAATTAAATGACAATAAAAATCACATCGTAAATTCTTACTAGCGGATAAATATCAAACTAGTCTTCTGAAACATAACCGCAAATAATATATCTTACGGAGACAGGAATGTTAACATCAATCTGAAACACGAGCAAACATTTGAGCCGCGATTGGAATTTATGATAAAGGTAGATAATGTTTTATATAAACGGAATAAACGAACCGTACTGTATAAACAAGCCCCTAAGTACTTTTGGTGAGTATGAAAATAAAACGTCAATGACGAACGAAAACATGTTACTACGCTATGTAAATTTATGCGCGTATGTATTTGTCAGTTCGTATAGATTTTTTTTTCTACCATTGTCGATGGACACCTTCGACACGAGAAGAGTCACAGATGCGTTGCCGGCATTTGAGAAAGAAGTAGGCTCGTTTCTTGAAAAAAGGCAGGTTGTAATGGTAATTTGTTTACTTGTGGTTTATAGAGTGAGATGTATGTAGTTTTCTGAACATGCCACTGTGTGATGGTGACGTAATGTGCATACATTTTTTAAAAACCCTATACATGTGCCAGATAAAGGCGTAACAGTGATATTTCCATAGCAACTTTTGTACAGATTTTATCATACTTGAATATTGAAGCTAATTGAAGGTTACTAGCGTTCTTGAGCGTAACTGCTATTTATGGCTTTTTAATTACGTTTTCAGTAATCTACTTCAACCTCTCCTTATTTTTTCGTCGTAGAAAGTTGAAAAGTATATTGTTTACTAAATAAATTCGTTCAAATATTTGAAGTCAAAAATATAAACTATCATTTCAATTATTTTTTTTTTAATGTTGGACTCGTGACTCTCTAACAAGATTAATTTATTACGCATAAATTTTATCAAGTAAATTAATTTTGAATGCTTAATTAAGAAAAACATTTTCTTTAGCTGGTCCTTTTTAATGAATACTGGCACATTTAACTACATTGTTTTTCTATTTATCCAGTTAGGTTTTTTTTAATATAAAAGCTTTAAATTGTGTACTTATTTTATATTCCTCGCAATGAAAGTGAACAACTACATACATATATGAAATCTATTATTTGTCGGAGATAATCTCCGAAAGGCCTGTACCAATTTTGACAAAGCTTTGACAGACGAATAAAAATAGAGCATTATGTTAACTTACTTTTTACTTGCTACGGGGGCTAAGCAGTAAATATATAATTTAACAGAGGTGACTTAAAATCAGTAAAGGTACTGACAACTATACAAAAAAAAAGTCAAGGTTCAAGTCAAGTCAAAAATGGAATAACAGTTTTTTTTTAATTCTTAATTCAATCATAGACTGACTTATTTAAATTTCCTAATTTATAAATTGAAATTATTTACATTAGTATGGTTTTCACATCTATTGAAACTCCGAGCAATAATAATATACATTTGTATACAGTACCTATATTAATTAATAAAAAGGGCTGTACAAGCTCAATACAAAATATCAATATTACATGTTCACATGGCGCTATACTACGCGTCGCTAATCTGGCGTTTGTTTTTTTTTTTTTTTATAGTAGCTCGGCAAAGTGACTGTACTGTGCCTGATGGTAAGCACAGTACAATCCAAAAACAATGGCGACCACCGAGAGCCATACTATCCATCGCCGGTCGCCGCTGTCATACCGGCCTACGTAAGTATCTCTTCACGTTGCGCTTGAAGGACCCCATGTCATAGGAAGAAGGAAACACACTGGCCGGGAGTTTGTTCCACAGCTTCACGGTACGGCAAAGATAAGATGTTGCGAACTTTTTAGTTCGTGCCCAGATAGGATTTACCGTAAAACTGTGGCTCCGAAGACCAGCACGTGTGGTGCGGTTATGAAAAGGAGAGGAAGGGATCAAGTTGAATAACTCTTCAGAACACTCGCCATGATACAGACGGTAGAACACGCTGCTGTAGCGACGACGTTAATGTATAATTAATTCCATGTTTGCGTACCTGAGGTTAAGTCGCACATACAACCTTCATGGGTAACTTAAATTATCACATTAATTCATATCAGATCGAAACTTCACACTTTTGGTTGTAAATAAGCAAGATAAAGCAAGTTATCGATTAATTATTACCAGTGGTCGGAATTTGATTGTAATGAGATGTATAAAGTTATTTCTTGACCTATATATACTATCTATTGTCTGTAGTTGCTTTTGTTTTTTTCTTCTAAGTAGTAAACATTTGTGTTTTACAAAATTATACAGTGCAACCTTAATATAACGAACCTCGATTTAACAAAAAATTTTTTGATCTCCTTGAATTGTCCATAAGAATCAGTGTAAATAATACCTTTACATTACGAATTTTTTTACC
The DNA here is from genome assembly GCA_015888305.1 of Antheraea pernyi. NCBI lineage: Eukaryota > Metazoa > Arthropoda > Insecta > Lepidoptera > Saturniidae > Antheraea > Antheraea pernyi. Next base: position 85,296 of record MU160182.1, read on the forward strand.
GACCTTTTAGGACCTAAGAGGTTACGAAACCTCTTTATAACGAATTTTCAACTATCAGAAAAAGTGTAAATACCATTAATTAACGAATTTTGTCAACTCAAAAACTCTATATAACGTTCCCATCAATATGACCCTTAATCCCATATGTAATCCGGTAAAGTAGTCCGGTGAAGCTGTTAAGACCTTGTTTGGTCAATAGCGTAGTCAGTTCGAAAAAAAAAACCATATGTAATTCAGTCGCGACAGGTTTATTAATCTATTTTGAGTTTATTAATCTAAGGGAAAAATATATGTTACCTACCTAACTGTTTTTAAATAGAAAATACATAGAGTAATTTGATAAAAATGTAATTGTAAATAAAATGTATATAAGCAGAAGTTATTCGCTATAACAAGATGAGTACGTAATGTTGAGGTGAATAAAACTATGTATTTCTTTACCTCTTTATAACAACTTTTAGACCAACCTTACCTCAATATAACAAACCTCAGTTTAACGAATTACTTAATATAACGAATATTTACGAGTTACCGTCGGATTTGTTATTTTTGTTTGTTGCACTGTATTTGTAAACGTAAGGATTGTGGAGTATGACGAACACATATGTAAAGAATTCGACTCGCCGATGATATGAAAGACAAACTATTTCCATTTTTTCTATCGACACTAAAATTTGTCAATAGCTACTAAGTTAAAAAAATAGTATACAAATAGACAAAAAACATTGTTGAAGAAATTGTTATATCCTCGCCTGTTTGCAGAAAAAAAGATTCTAAATTATTTTATCCTCGCCTATTTATATGTAGATACAAAAATACTGGCTGAAAATAATTTTGTTGTGACTTTATTAAACTTTAAAAAGTGTATATTTCATTATCTATATTAGCCTATCTCTATCTAGATATTAATACGTGAAGCGGAAACTGTGTACCCCTTTTTAAGCGAATTGCGCGACCGGATGAATTTTGACATACTTAAAGTTTATATGGAGGAGAAGTGCATAAAGCTATTTTTATATAAAATGCATTAAAGATACATTTAATTAATTAAAATAAACATTACACACACTACTGCTTGAATGACACACAACATATACACACATGTAAATAAAAAAGACGTATCGCCATATTTCCTTATTCTTTGTTTTTCTCGTCTCCCTTACTCTAAACACAATAATACTTAAACTATCTCTTTCGGACTATTTCATTTCTTATCTATTTATTCTTTCACCCTCATTGTGCTATTCTATTGTCTTCCCATTCACTCTTACGTTTCTTTTTCGTCTTACATTCAATATTTTTAACATGACTTACGTTCCATACTTTACATGTCCTTTGAAATTATCTGGTCAAACTGTAGGTTAATTTTATAATAATTTAATGTGTAAATTCATAATATACATTAATAAATACTTAAAGCATTAATTGAGTACAGTATAATCTTTAATAAATTTATGAAACCACTGAAATTATTATTATTGTCTTCAGTCTTATTAAGGTGGGATAAGGGTAAGATGATGATGGTCTTATTGAATGTAAAAATGAATTATGGTCGAATTTCTTAATCTTATTCTGCATGAAATCCAGTTTTTATAATATTTTAATGGTATATAAAAGCAAACAGCAGTGTAGTCTACGTGATCTTGGAATGCTTACTGAAACATACAATTATTTTTAACCAAACTCAAAACAAATTGTAAGCCTAAAGCCAAACAATTATATGCTGCCAATTACAAGGGATTAATGGCAACGCTTCGTATGTAATCATATTCAAGCACAACAACGAGAAAACTGGTATTTTGTAGCAAACATAACTATGGCGATGGTTATTTTATAGCTGACATTGACATAGGTTCTATCGTTTTAATTTGAAGTAGTTACAATTAAAATATCTATTAATTTAATGCATTATTCCTACATAATGCGATTTATTGAAAATATCAATATTTCTTCTAAATGAAACGTAAATCGTATAAATCTCAAAACTTACGTTTATTTAATAGTTGTAATTTCAGAACAGAAGTTAACAGAGGAACGGAAAATATTATTTGATGCATCTAATTCCATTCCTGATTTCGAATGTATAATAAAACTTAATATTACAAATCCATCCCTCCATCTTTAGATGGCGGTAATAATGTCCGTTACTATTTACTGTCTGTGAAAATGGCTGGCCGGTGTTATCGCAACGTGCGAACAAACAAGTATTATGCAACAATCGAAAAGTGTGGAACGGAAAGCGTTTCACGTTCTTCGTATTCAAAGTTTCGATACGAATAACGAATAAATTATCAAACAGCAAGATAATGAATAACAGTTTATAACACCAATTCTTGTAAAATAACACCAACAGTATAATTCATTATTGATATATAACTGTTATTGTCATCTGTAGTTTTAATTTATTTGGTAATTTTTATATACAGTTTAAACTAAAAGTAGTGGTCGAGATTCGAACATAATTCTTCTAATCTGGTGTGCGGGAGCGAGATTGACCCCCAGACCACGGCGGCGTGATCTGTCATTACGCGGGTGTGGGCGTGAACACGCTCTGTTTGGAGAGACAGGCTGGTACTGATCGTTCACTGCCGTTATTTCATCGGGAGGGTCGGTAAAAATATGTCGGGGATGTCTTTTATAATGTGCAGGGTTCAGTACGGGTTCGTATTTTGCGGCGGATACCACTAAAGGACTGGGATGATTCACGGCTTTTTCAAAATAACTAATCGTAAGTGATTTTATGTACGCCCAGATGAAAGCGTCTCTAGGTCCCTATGAAGATCGACTCTCCGGACTTACCACCGGGCACCGGTCACTTTACGTAAAATGCGGTTTTGAAGAACCTGCAACTTATGAAAATTATCTTACGACATATGCGCAAAAACAGGACAACTATATGTCATAATAGGACGGAGACCATAATTCATTTTAACATTCAATAAGACCAATGAGAATAATAATTATTTCAGTGGTTTCATAGATTTACTAAAGATGAATTATTTATCAAATAATAATCAATGTATATTATAAATTTGTATATTATATATTATTATAAAATTAACCTACAATTTGACCAGTTAATTTCAAAGGGCATTTAAGATATAAAACGCACGTCATGTTAATATTAATAATATTAAATGATGGATGAAAACAGTAATTGGAACGTAAGAGTAAAATGACGGATGGCGAAACGTCTTCTTTATTTACCTGTGTGTATATGTTGTGTGTCATTCAAGCAGTAGTGTGAGTAATGTTCATTTTAATTAATTGAACATATTTCTAATGCATTTTATATTTAAAAATAACTTAATGTACTTTTCCTCTATGTAAATTTAAATTATGTCAAATTTCACGTTCATCCGTTCACGCAATTCGCTCAAAAAGGGGTACAAAGTTGTCGCTTCGCGTTTTGATATATAGATAAAAATCAAGAGCTGAATGTATGTAAGCTCTTTAGTTCAGAATGGCTACACCTAAAGCCTATTTCTTATTTTGTTGCATCTGTAAGTGCCAGGACAAGGTCTGTATGACAGAAAATGTTGGAAAAATCGCACGGAAAAGACAACTATTTTTAATAAAAAATCACCATATATGAGTGAATTAAAATTTAAAAATCAGTGCGTGTATACACGGAGGAAGTGAAGCTTCTTTGGTTTATGTCTACTCAGTTATATGAGAATGATAATAATCTGTACACTATACGAAATCCCGTAGTATAAATATTTAACTATACATTTACTCACTTTGTATACTACTAGACCTGTACAGATACCTACATACCTACTTTACGTCTAACGCGTAACAGTAATTTTTCCCCACCGTGCCATAAAAAGTTTCCCTTAAAACTGTCAGAATTAATTAAGT
>MU160183.1:4421-31535 GCA_015888305.1 Antheraea pernyi
GGTGACCTTCCACCGGGCGGACCGTTGGGGCGGCTCTACAAGGTTGATTAGCATTGTACGATCCCTTGCCGCCCCAAGAATTACGGTCTGTCGGTGCACCGTGGGGTTTTAGTCTGTGCGAGTCGGACATAACCCACCCTTCCCCCCGGGAGGGTGGGGTATCCATAAGGGATTTCCCCAAAGTGTTTTTGTAGTCACTGTTTTGATTTACTTAACTATTTGTTGAATGTTTGTCGGTGTTGTCAGGTGTCAACAGTAAAAAAGGTGTATCATAATAGATTTTTGTAAGAATCGCTTATTAATATAGTATAATATAATGTCAATGGAATAATGGGTTTTGGTCTATTACTCCATATCGAGGCGTTAAAAAAGTATTCTTTTTATATATATTTTTCTCATATCATAGGAAGCACAGGAACAGTGGGGTTACCTGATGTCAACTGATCATCACCATCCATAGATACTAGCAACACCAGGAGAGTCGCAATTGCGTCGCAAGTGCGTCGCAAGTGCGTCGCCAACCTGTGTTTGGGAGGAGGTGGGCCTCCGGCGCTCTCACTGACCGAACGAATCGCAACAATGCAAGCACTGTTACTTTACGTCGGTTTTCTGTGAGAGAGTGGTACTATCCCGGGCGAGCGACCCATTCATGCTGAAACCAGTAATAGCTTCTCTTAAAACTTCTCCAAATACAGGCTGGCAACGCACTTGCGACTACCCTGGTGTTGCTAGTGTCTTTGGACGGCGGTGATCACTTACCATCAGGTGAGCCGCCTATTCGTTTGCCACCTATAATATAAAAAAAAAAGTTTAAATTTTGCTGTTCATAAGTTTTTAGTTTGTAAAAAAAAATAGTTTTAAATGACGTATAATATTAGGAACGGCTAAAATTGGATTTAGTTAATTTTGAAATATAACGACTCCATTGTTTAATTCTACACTGATAATATAATCACAATAAGCTTGCAACATTTTTAAGCTAGCAACATTTTTGTAATTTTGTACGATAATTGGCGTGCGTCCACGAATGAAACGGTCGTAGTTCAGAGTTACTCACTTAAGTCTACTGACAACGAGACTTCCGTTCATAATTGAGTTGTGCGCGCGAATACACGTTACCTTTGTAACAATAAAATGATGCTTAAATTATTTCGACGGAGTTTCTCCAGTGTCGTTAAAAAGAAAAACATCTGGACTGACGATAAAGTGATCTTATCACCTTTCCAGGACATCGAAATACCGAATTTAACAATTTTTGAATACGTTTTCAGGGATTTAGAAAAATGGGCCACGAAACCAGCTGTGGTAATGTTTTAAATTTTATATATTTTCGAAAGGAGAAATATAACTTTTTTATAATAACACTAGATTACTTTAAAATATATTTTATTCGTAACTATGTATTATTTTACGATAATAAATGCTTTAATATCTATATCTTATAAGATATAAATTTATCTATTGCGAAATTCTGTTTGTTTAACAAAATATAGGATAACAAATCTTTTTTTCTTTACTACCGTCCATGGACTTACCACCGACGCAATGTTAATAGATTAAAAATACTTTAGTAACACAGATAAACTGTGTTATCCGTTTTAGTAGTAGTAGATAATAAATAAACAAAGCTGTATAAATCCTTGATAGGTATCAAATGAAATCTAACTACTAAAATTGAGTGCATTATCGTTTTTTTTATTGTACCTTGGCAAAATGACTGTACTGCGCCTGATGGTAAACACAGTACAATCCAAAAACAATGGCGACCACCGAGTGACACACTATCCAGCGCCGGTCGTCGCTGTCATGCCGGCCTGCGTAAGTATCTCTTCACGTTACGCTTGAAGGCCCCCATGTCATAGGCAGGAGGGAACACACTGGCCGGGAGATTGTTCCACAGTTTCACGGTACGGCAAAGATAAGACGTTGCGAACTTTTTAGTTCGTACCCAGATAGTATTTACCGTAAAACTGTGGCTCTGAAGACCAGTGAAAGTGAATCGTGAAGTGAAATAAAATGTACTGAGTAAATTTATGGAACGAAAATGTTTAACGTAAAAGAAATAACTAGAAATGTATACATAGGTTTTAGGCTGTAAAAGAATGAGAAGTATATTCTTAATGTACTCGAAATATATACAATGAGACGGAGAGAAAGAGAAACTTTATAAAAATGTATAGTACATTATTATTATCTGTTGAATCTTAGTGACTATCGCGCACTTTTAATAATTATTCTGTTTTTTTTAATAGTAGCACGGCAAAATGACTGCACTATGCCTGATGGTAAACACTGTACAATCCAAAAACAATGGCGACCACCGAGTGACACACTATCCATCGCCGGTCGCCGCTGTCATGCCGGCTTGCGAAAAGCTGGATATGCACAGGCTGATCCCGAAACGCGACCCGCAAAAGCGAATCACTATGAAGGGCTTTTTCGCCATAAACACGGCGGTTACGACCCATTCGGGCTGTAAAACCCTACCACCCCGCTTCCGCCATTGCCTCGTTCGTTATTCAGCAGGAAGGATGCACCACGTGCAGGTGAGGTTGGCTTGGGTGTCTCAAATGTGTTGTGTATTACTAACATTTTTCTCTTCTTACCCTTATCCAACATAAGTAGGGTCGGTACAACGTATTTGCCATGTTGTGGTATATGATTTTTTACGATCGGCCGCCTGCCTGACATCAACCCTTCTGGGGATTATTTTGTTGTACCACTGTATTTATGATTATTATTATATTATATCGTTACGAAGTCTGATGGGTTCTTTTAGCCTTACAGTTTTTCTGTAGGCTTTAGCTTTGGTAGGCTATCTATAGTTTCTGCTTAAGTTTACCTTTCCGGTTACAAACAAAGTTCTTAAAGACAATGGTTTGCTTACTATATTGTCATTTTTATGTAACGGAAAACTAGCCAACTTTAGACTATTCCCGACGGCTACATTTTCGGGGTTTTTTTTGTTCAGGATTCGTGGTTTACAGAGTATTCTCATGTCATTATTGTGTCCAATGTATCATTGTGTATTACTAACATTGTTAATATTGTTAGCAATTTTAACATTTATTGATTATTAAAAACAGACAACTGGCCAATTTAGATGTAAACTGCTAAGAATCAATTCTAACAATTAATCACTCGTTAAATAACCGACATGAGTTCGGACAGAGCTATCGCACGATATGACGGCCGCTGAAAGAGTCAGTCAACACGGCAAGCGCCGTCCCTTATATGGGCCGACGCAGTAAAACTACCCAACATTTTCGTTTATTTCCAACAATATATATTACAATATTACAAAATAATGCCCAAAATTAAATGTTTACTACCTACATAGTGTAGCTCGTGCTCTAAAAATTTATGAAAATACTAACATTCACTTCTACCGTCTGTGAACTACACGAATTTTATTTTATAAATAAAAATAATTTCAATCAACGGAAGTAAATATTTAATATATATAATATATTCAATATAATATTGAAATAGGATAGATGTTTCGACGAAATTAAAAAAAAAATGGTACTGCTTTTAAGTATGATACAAAACAAATATTAAAATAGGTATCTGTATTATCTATCTTCTAATACCTTGAAACGAGCAATTCTTTATATATTTATATATTTTTACTTTATCAGAATCTCGGAAACGGCGCTTGCGATTATGTAGCTATGTAGCATAGTATGTAGGTGGTTTCGGGAAAAATAAAACGATCCAGCTAGGTTTAATTCATAGAATACTTTTTTTATCAGAGTTTTCAGGCAATGAAAAAATATAACAATAATAAAAAGATATATTTAGATTAAAACAAAAATAGCTCAGATGGAATTCGGGCGCTTTGAAAATCCGTCTAAACCCAGTTCGAAACCAAACTCTTTTTTTTAAATTTCTTTTTTTTTTTATAGGAAAAATACTTATTTTGTCAGGCAAACCTAACAATTTATTTTAATTTCAAAAATAATTTTTTTATTATAATTATAAGCCCTTTTTAACCCATTGATACCCAAAACAATGATGATTGTTAGAATTTTTGAAAAGCCTCCCACATGCCTAAAAATGACAGCAGAACTAAAGCTACGTGCCATAACATATTGAAATCTATTCTGTTTTTTTATGTCATAGATTGCAACCGAACAGGTTGGTCACCTGATGTTAAGTGATCACCACCATCCATGGACACTAACAACACCAGAGGAGTCGCAAGTGCGTTGCCACCTATTGGGGCGAAGGGTTAGGGGAGGGAGAGGGAGAGGTGAGAGGAGAGGGGAGGGGAGGTGGACCTCCGGCGTTCTCACTGACCGAACGAAACGCAACAATGCAAGCACTGTTACTTCACGACGGTTTTCTGTGGGTCGGGTGGTACTACCCCAGACGAGCCGACCCATTCATGCTGAAACCAGTAATAGTTTCAGCGTGGCTCTACCACCATAATATTATTATATTATTGATTCGATTACATTACGACATAAATTATCAATTACAGCTAACTACACTATGGCAAAGTGTGTTTAATTTGAGGATAGAATAATTATAATCACAGAAATCGCGCATCGTTTTTAAAATGTATCCTACCTAAAAATTACTTAGTTATTTAGGCAGTCATGGTTAAAAGAGCAACTTCTTTCTCAAGTAAAATTAGTGTATGTCATAGTGGGAGCATCCAGCAGTCGGAGCATTCGGCAGTTGAATTAACACATAAATAGTAACGCATATTTTTATTACAGAATCATACAAAGATTCGAATTATCATAGGTGCTTGCTAACACCGCCATATATTATTTTCATGTTAATCAATACAGGCAATGTATTGTTAATGCACTTCTATTTAATTATTGTTAATGTGGATTATTCTAAATTATTGAGTAATTTAGATTAGATTAAACTGTTCATGACTTCTAAGCATTCCACATGTTTATTCATATAAGCACTGATAGAAGTAACTAAATAAGCCGGTGTCACGCCATACGACGCGAGACACCATCTTAAGAAATAGTGGCGTCGTGCAATAACATTTCTAACTTGATTTGATTCTTGATTTAAAGTAGACCTAAATTAGTGTCACGATAATTAAAATCGGACATGTGAAATTGTAATAGAATTATTCTAGATTTAAGTAACATTTGGAACCTTTTGTTATTTATTAAAACCGGAAATCCATTCTATGTGCAGTCGAGATAGAATAGTAAATAAAGTTGCTATATAGAAGGAATAACAATGTAATTAAAACTGATTGGCATTGTACTATGTTATTAATATTACTTTGTATTTATTAGAATAATTGTCGATCTAAAATGAGTTTTATAGCAAATAAGGATTTGGTAAGTACTTCGGTTGTTACAACGGTGAATTACTTTGAGATAATTAATGACGACGTAAATTATTCAATATATGGTGTTAAAATAGTTATTTATATAAATAAATATTATTAGAATTATTAGCGAACATTAAGTGTAACTATGTACAACATCATAGATTAAGTACTTCGTTAAACTAAGACTTTCTTCACTTGGGTTGTCGGTAGGTGAAGGTAGGCAATTTCTTTAAGTGCTTGCAAGAGGTTGTGCAAGGTTCAATATTCATAACTGTTTGTGACATCGTGAGATCTATCGTTATTGTCGCTAAGTGATAGTTATTGTCTCTGAGGGCGTTGTTTCTGAGATTATTGTAAAAGCATTAAAAGAAAAAGAATCGAAGAAGTCGTCGTTTCATTTCATAGTGTCGGTCGTGTTGTGAAAATACATACAAATGGAGGATAATGCCATCCGTGTGCTCTCGGCTCTCTACAGGCTCTACATATATACTCTGACATATATAATAAAATTCAATGAACCAAAAATTTACTTGGCATATACATCAGGGCCTTTTTTAATTTAATCTCGTATCAAGTGGTTTATTTGATAAATAGTTTATTGATAAAACATTTGCATTTATAACCAACGCGTTCACTTAAAATGCCTAGGAGATCTTTACAGAAAACGCTCAAAACAATTAACTCCACGTAGCCACGACTCGTCTCAAGGACACCTTGAAGGCAGTCATAAATTACATGACCATCCAGAATTCTCAAACTTCTCACAGTCAAGAGTCATTTCAAGAAAACCTTTATGTGAACAATCAGGTTTCCGCTCGTCTCACACGTTCTGTTAAAATAAGGTGCTTGCAAAAGTTGACTAACGATATACGAGCAGAAAGCTCTTATAATTTCGATGTTTCACGAGAACTTGCATCGTAACGTGTGTGTGCTGAAAACGATGAACAACGAGGACGTCGTCTACAAGATTTAAGGCAGCGTGTGGTACTACGAAAATGAAAATGGTACCTATGAAAATTATACACAACTAGAATACCGATTAGAAGAATAAAAACGAGACGAAAGACGTCGTAGAACTATAGAACTTTATAATTATGTACCGACATATACATATGTATGTATGGACGAAGTTTGATGAAGCAAACAAATTTTTAAATGAATTAGTACTTTTTAAGCCTTCGTCCACATTCGGATGATTTTTATGAAAAAATAAATGACGGGTCTAAAATAAAATAATAAAATGAATGACTGGTCACCCGTTGCAAAATCATGTTGGCGTTTTTGAGCAGTCTCTGTATGGGCAACTGCACTTTTTACAATACAATGGTACAACAAAATAATCCCAAGGAGGTTTGATGCCAGGCAGGTGGCCGATCGTAAAAATTAAGCCAAATCATATACCACAACATGACAAACATGTTGTACCGTCCCTACTTATCTATAGTAATATTATAAAGTTTGTGAGTTTGTGACGTTGTAAGGGGTAATCTCGGGAACTACTGGTCCGATTTGAATAAATCTTTCTTATACAGTTCATTCATCGAGAATGGTTATAGGCTATAAATCATCACGCTAAGGCCAATAGGAGCGGAGCACAGATGAAAAATGTTTCAAAATCGAGATGTTTTTTTCTTTTTGAGAGCTTCTGCTGCGTGTCAGTGTTAGCCCAGAGTAGTAACTATTACTACGCTGACGAAGTCGCGGGCAGGGGCTATAATCTATTTTGTGAGTTTGTGACGTTGTAGGGGGTAATATCAGGAACTACTAAATCGATTTTGAAAATTCTTTTACCAATATAAAGCCACGTTATTTATGAGTGTCATAGGCTACATATCATCACGCTAAGACCAATAGGAACGGAGCAACAATGAAAAATGTTTTAAAATCGGGGTATTTTTTCCTTTTGAGAGCTTCCTCTGCGTCTTAGCCCAAAATAACTATCCCACGCTTGCGAAGTCTGGGGCAGACGCTATTAACTAATTATATTTTATAATTATATTATCTACTAGCTGACCCGTGCGTACGGACCCCGAACTCCCACAACAATTGATCACTACTACGCTCACCGGACTCCGCACCACCGTGCCTGCACCTCCGTCGACTCATGACCCGCGACAGAGGCCGTCCGACGGAACGTCTTCCCAGACAGATGAGTACGAGAGGGATATTATCACTCTCGCCCAGCTAATTTTAGCTGGGACACTGTCTGAGGGGATGGCACGTTGGATGGCGCTATACTGGCAGCTGCACTCAAGAGCCGCTCTTTAGGGTTTGCGTGTTTACCATGATAGACCACATCTACATTTAATACGATAGTGATGCCAGGAATTGACTCCTCTCTGTGCATCCAGTAAAAGCTATTGTATGATGTATTGGAAATATATGGTAAAATAATGTACCCGATCGAGTTTCTTGCCGGTTCTTCTCGATGACTGGTTCATTTTCCGAACCGGTGGTAGTTTTGACGTTCATAAGCGCCTTATTAGGACCTAAACTGAATAAAGTATTTTTGATTTGATTTGATTTGAAATATCAGATGTGACTTTGATCAAAGGGTAAACCTTAAAAAATATTGACGTATATACATAAATTCAGTTTTCAATATAAAATGATATTTCACCGTGTATTTTATAAAATAGTTTATTTTAAGTGAATACACATCGGCACGTCCCCGTCGCTAGGCATTGGCGGGGCAACTTGATATCACATGTGCCGGACGGGCGACTCAATATCGGCTATTCAAAAATATCCACGCTTAAAAATTATATTTCCGTTCTCACCTAACGGATAAGGTAAGCCCTGAACGATATTTTATTTGGTTATTAAAAATGTAGTTTAAGTTTATGGTCACCTAAAATGTGTGATTCCTTAATTATTATTAAAAACAAATAGATATAGTATGTGCTATACAGGTTTATATAAAAAAAACTAACTGATACCCTCGACTTCGTCTGCGTTGTTTATTTTTAACAATATATTTTTGTAAATACGAAAAACACATTTCAAATCAAATCAAAAATACTTTATTCAGTTTAGGTCCTAATAAGGCGCTTATGAACGTCAAAACTACCACCGGTTCGGAAAATGAACCAGTCATCGAGAAGAACCGGCAAGAAACTCGATCGGGTACATTATTTTACCATATATTTCCAATACATCATACAATAGCTTTTACTGGATGCACAGAGAGGAGTCAATTCCTGGCATCACTATCGTATTAAATGTAGATGTGGTCTATCATGGTAAACACGCAAACCTTAAAGACCGGCTGTTGAGTGCAACTGCCAGAACTCATCAACAAGTCCTTGGCGATACATTTGCGGATTCAGGGCAATAGCTAACAGGGCGAGCTTAGAAAAAGATTTACCACGATGCTACGGTTTCACCACATTGTTTTCCTTCACCGAAAGCTCCAACTTACTTACAAGGATTGAATGAATGAACGAATGAATGAACTCCTTATTGCACTTTTGATTTGTACACTGGCGAGCTTAATGCCATGAGGCATTTTCTTCCAGCTTACCAGCAGTATTGATAAGCAAAACCTTTTGTAGGTAGTGCTTATATAAATAAAACAGAAGAAAATGGATAAATAAATATATATTTATTTATCCATTTATACAATATTATAATAAAATAAATGCATATATAACATAAATATACATACATACATAATTACTTACATACATACGAACAAATACATAATAATAACAAAGATAGTAATGAAAATGTATACACACAGCAAAAGTTAATTAAAAATACAAACTGAAAAAACACGAACACTCTGCCTCCTTTTTTTTCGAATAAATAGAGGTGTAATTGAGTTATAACTTATTGATAGTTTCGCCATCTTAAAGACAACGCGGTAATGTATTCCATAATCGTATGGCAGTTATTGTGAATAAGTTTGAATATAAATTAGATCTGTGCTGAGGTATCTCCAAAGTTTTATTAATAAATTTATTAAAATAAGATTAATTAATTTTTCAATAAATAGTTTGTTTGATGTTTCTCTTGTACGTTTTGTTTTATTTGACTCATTATTTCCATAACCGCCTTTATCCATTTTTTTTAAATTATAATAATATAATATAAAATAAATAATTATAAATTAAAAAACAGACACGGATTATTAGATAATCAAAGTCCCCAAATGCTTCATTACGGTCTAACTATGGTAACTACAGAAATGTCAACTCACGGCCGTAGCTAGGGAGGGGGAGGGGGGGAGCATTTGAGAATGCTCTACCTTAAAATACCAAAACCTAAAGTATCTAATTTTTTTACGAACATACCACAGTTTGTGACATTTGAGGGCAGATCAATTATGATAAATTTTAAATTTTTTACTTCCGCCTTACTTGTGACCAATGCTGCTTTACCTCAAATTCGTGTCTAGCTACAGCTCTGTGTGAACTCTTCGTAGCTGGTTATTCCCGAAACACGACAATCAAAAAACGAGCTATACTCATATAGAGAATAGTATTTTTTTTTCTCGAACTGACTACGCTATTGGCCTTTTTGGAGGCCTCTACAGCTTCACCGGACTACTAAGGCGAGCGCTTAAGGCACTCAGTCGATTTTATATTGATAACTAGCTCAAAGGTACACGGCATACCTCGGCTTAGGGTTGTTGCCAGATGGGCTCACATTGTGGTGGAGGGAGCCCGGATCAGGGTGGGGACCCAGATGAAATATCTGGGCCTCACCCTGGACGGGCGCTGGCGGTTCGAGCCCCACTTTGCGGGGCTCGGACCGCGAGTTTCTGGGGCGGCTGCGGCACTCGGCCGGTTACTCCCCAACATAGGGGGGCCGGGCGCCGGGTGCCGCTGACTCTACATGGGAGTCGTGCGGGCGATGGCCTCCTACGGGGCACCAGTCTGGGCTGATGCCCTCGGTGCCGCCAACGTGCGTGCGCTCCGCAATGCGCAGCGCACGGTGGCACTGAGGGCAATCCGGGCGTACCGGACGGTGTCCTCGGCGGCGGCCTTCACGCTCGCCGGCTCCCTGCCCTGGGAGCTGGAGGCAGGAGTTCTCGCCGCCGTGTACGAGTTCACGGCGGCGAGGAAACGAAGGGGGGAGCCTCCGGCTCCCAGGGAGGTAGAGGCGGAGAGACGGCGTCTAAGGGAGGACGCCGTCGAAAGGTGGCAGCAGGACCTGGCGGACGAGCGATTCGGGCGGTTTACAGTGGACGCCGTCCGCCCGGTCCTGCGGGAGTGGATAGCAAGGGAGTGGGGTTCCCTGACGTTCCGACTGGTGCAGGTACTCACCGGACACGGTTGTTTCGGGTGGTACCTGCACCGGATCGCACGCAGGGAGCCGACGGGCGCCTTCCACGAGTGCGGCGCTGAGGAAGATACCGCGCAGCACACGCTGTCTAAGGGTGGCGCGTGCGAGTGCGGCGCTGACGAAGATACCGCGCAGCACACGCTGTGTAAGGGTGGTGCGTGGGGGGAGCAGCGCCGCATTCTGGCGGCGGTCGTGGGTACGGACTTATCGCTGCCGAGCGTGGGAACGGACTTATCGCTGCCGAGCGTGGTTTCGGCCATGCTCGGCAGCGAACAGGCGTGGCGAGCAATGGCCTCCTTCTGCTCTTCTCCTTCTTCTTGTTTTGTCCGAACTAACCACACGAATGTTAAGTAATACTTGCGTAAGGATTGACTCTACATGGGAGTCGTGCGGGCGATGGCCGCCTACGGGGCACCAGTCTGGGCTGATGCCCTCGGTGCCGCTAACGTGCGTGCGCTCCGCAATGCGCAGCGCACGGTGGCACTGAGGGCAATCCGGGCGTACCGGACGGTGTCCTCGGCGGCGGCCTTCACGCTCGCCGGCTCCCTGCCCTGGCAGCTGGAGGCAGGAGTTCTCGCCGCCGTGTACGAGTTCACGGCGGCGAGGAAACGAAGGGGGGAGCCTCCGGCTCCCAGGGAGGTAGAGGCGGAGAGACGGCGTCTCAGGGGGGACCTCAGCAGGACCTGGCGGACGAGCGATTCGGGCGGTTCACAGTGGACGCCGTCCGCCCGGTCCTGCGGGAGTGGACTGCCAGGGAGTGGGGTTCCCTGACGTTCCGACTGGTGCAGGTACTCACCGGACACGGTTGTTTCGGGTGGTACCTGCACCGGATCGCACGCAGGGAGCCGACGGCCGCCTGCCACGAGTGCGGCGCTGAGGAAGATACCGCGCAGCACACGCTGTCTAAGGGTGGCGCGTGCGAGTGCGGCGCTGACGAAGATACCGCGCAGCACACGCTGTGTAAGGGTGGTGCGTGGGGGGAGCAGCGCCGCATTCTGGCGGCGGTCGTGGGTACGGACTTATCGCTGCCGAGCGTGGGAACGGACTTATCGCTGCCGAGCGTGGTTTCGGCCATGCTCGGCAGCGAACAGGCGTGGCGAGCAATGGCCTCCTTCTGCTCTTCTCCTTCTTCTTGTTTTGTCCGAACTAACCACACGAATGTTAAGTAATACTTGCGTAAGGATTTTTTCTTATATACGCCTTTATTTCAATGTTTTAACCCTTCTGATCACCGAATGCAAATACTGTTCGATTAGGTGTCTTTCTATTTAACCATGTTTGTTTATTTATTAAATACCCCATACTTGTATAAAGTCCATCTAATATTACTCGATCAATGAATGTGATCGAGGTCGATGATTAGCAGTTCGGAGGCCAGTGACGTAACTATACTGTTGAAGTTCGAAGCAAATTTATTAAATGACCTTCTGTCTCAATGTAAAGCAGCGTTTAGATCTATGTATTTGTAATTGTATTCACGAATATGAGTTCGTTTGTTAAACTTTAACTATTAAGACAATTTGTCATTGATACTGAAGAGGATATAGAGTATCATTCATCTAGAACAAGTACAATGTACCAATCAATAAGGGCGTTTCTTGTGCTTGCGGCTCTCTTGCCCCAAAGCTCCTCTCAAACCCTGGAATTATGCTCGTCTTGCTAGCAAATTTTTATGGCTCTGCAAAGGCAAATTTAAGAAAGCCATATATGAGACTGATTACTCAGTCATATTCTTATTAAAATCTATGTTTTCAACAGGTATGCGGTTTAACAAACAGAGAATACACATATGAAAAAGTTTACAAACAGTCAAGAGTTTTCGGCGCGAATCTGCGAAAGAAATTTAAAGTGAATAACGGCGATACCATTGCATTAATCCTTCCAAATTCACCGGAATTTCCAGTCGCTTTTTACGGTATACTAGCTGCCGGAGGTATCGCTACAACAGTCAATCCTCTGTACACACCTTGTGAGTATGATTATTTATATATTTAAAAGTTTGCTAGGATTACTTCTCTCACTCTCGATCGGAAATTTGAACACGTTAAAAGTTCTTTTTCTAGCAAAGTTAGAATAAATTGCTCAATTATATATTTTAAACGGAAAAGTCCTTACATCTAGTGCAGTTCTTTACTAATAAAGTTATAAGAATCTATTGGATTTATTAAATTTCCTTACCGATTCTATGTACTTATGGAATAATTTAACAATGACAAAGACCTTGTGGTTGTTTGAAGTTCCATTTGACATACTTAATACATACCACATTTATGGTAATATATCGGTACAGATCATTATACCATTAATTATATCAATACACTGTTATTTTATGCTAATATTGTACAAATACTTAAAATTGTTCTTTAATTTATAAAGAGATTATGAAATATACGGTGGTCATTATTTTTACAGACGAAATACAAAAGCAGATTGATTCCTCAGATGCAACTTTAATCATTGCTCATCCAGATGTAGTCCCAAACGTTAAAAAAGCTCTGGACCTATCCAAAAAATATATCAAAATTATATCAGTCAATGTAGACAAGGACCGCCCTGAAGGAACAATTTCATATAAAGAATTAGTTGATGATAATCTTGTTGATTTAAGTGTATTAAAAGATGTCAATAGAGTAAATGGAGATGTTGCAATTTTACCATATTCCAGCGGCACGACTGGGTTACCTAAAGCAGTCGAACTTACTCACAGAAACATTGTTGCAAACAGTCATCAGCAAAATACTGAACTGCGACAATATCAATTCACAACAGGTTTGTTATATATTTTTATTTTTTTGCATTTCAATACCAAAACTATTTTAGAAGTTTACTTAGGTGTAGAATAGTAGATCGATGTTATTTTGAAGTGAACGTTCCGGGGTTATCATTTTAAAATTTTCTAAAATGGGCTCTCGAATTTCTGATTCGCGACCTTTTTTGTGTCACGAAAAGTAGTGGGTAAACATTGTGTCGCTTCTTGTGTTGAAATCATCGGCTCTCGTTCGATGTCCGACGACAACCTCGGGTACGATCAGTACTTGAATTGGTGACCGCCTGGGAACACTGCGTGAAGTTGGCTTTTGGTTGTATTTGTTTTAAGTAAAAGTGTTTAATGTTTATGGTCCCTTTTCAAATTCTGATTAGCTACATTTTTGTGTGACAAAAAGCGGTATAAACGCATATCTCATTTTCTATCTGAAATTATAAAAATGGTTAAGAAGTATCGAATAATGCTAAAATCATTACATTCCAGAATTACTCGTTTGAACAACTAAATTTTTAAGGTTAGAAAACTGGCATTCATATTATTTTTTTACTCTAGATGGCTATTTATATACAGATGCAATAGTATCTACATTCGTTGTATCTTTTTATCGCAGATCTACCTAAATTGTACATTATTAATCTAAATTTAAAGTGTTGTGATTATATTGCAGAATCAAGTACAAAAAATCTATCTTACAGAAAACCACCAGGACACAAGCCTAGCAATCTTACCGTTATTCCATTCATATGGGCTAGGCATACAGATGTTGCACAAGATGTCCGTTGGTTTGAAGTTGATCACACTGCCAAGATTCCAGCCTGATACATTCCTGAAGGCTCTGTTAAAGTACGAGATCAATTTAATATATCTGGCACCGCCTATGGGTAAAACTATTTATAGATTTTGTAATCGCTTAATTATCTACTAATTTAGTGAGCAGCGGGAATCTGAAGGGTTCTAAGCCTCGTTCTAAAATTGCTTGGAAGGAAGTCATATTAATAGCTCAATAATTGCCTCAAGTTTATTTTGTATGAGATAGTCTTGTTATATTTATTCAGAAAAAATTGTCTATATTAAAATATCTTTTAAAATAGGTAACGTATATACTTTTTTATTTCTCGTATGCTCAAAGTGATTTTTTCCTATTGTTGGGAATGATTTATTTTAAATGATAGCACCAACATTTATTTAATCTGATGTTTGGTAAACAGCTTATTTAATCTGATGTTTGGTAAACAGCAAGTTTTTCATTACTTTAGAATTGTTAGGAAAATATTTTTATAAATAAATTATTTATGATATCTAATTATATTTATTTATTTATCATAAGTTTGAGATGGTATAATTTAAATGGGATATGTTATTGAACTCTTCTTAGGTTGTAAAAGCATGCAAATAATTAGAAATGTTTATCATAGAGAGATCATTTTTATCGATTAAAAGTGAGAACTTTATGTCCAACAACAATTGGGTATTAGGCTTTAGTGCTACAGCTCAACCGATTAAATTAATTATTTCAGATATGAAATAGGTCTTGAGCAGTTGGACTTCGCCGCTGGGCAGGTGGGCGTGATGCAGCAGAATCTGATTGACCTCCAACCGCAGCTAGTGGATACGTCAGGTTATATTATCGAGATAGCCTGGGAACAATGGAGAAATGTCCTAAATTGGTTCTGTAGCCTTTGTGACCAAATAAATAAACAGGAAATCTAGGTAGCTTGGAGGGCACATTAATGTTAAATCGATTCAAAAGTTCTGAATTATCAATGTGGTTATTGAAAAGTTTATATAAAAAAGTCATGCTCAGCAAAATTCTTCTATTGTACAAAGATTTAAGTTTAACTTCTTTCAGTATATCAGAATACGGAGCAAATTTCTTAGAGTTTGATAAACAAGCTAGCTCGATTTGTTAAAGTTACGTATAGTTAGTCGTAATAGGTACTAATGTAAATCTGTGCCATTGTTAGGAATATAGTTTTTTTAGGGAATACACGAATAGGACTGCCAACTTTATTTTGAAATTGGAAAAAAATAAAGTATTTGTCAAAAATATATTAATTCAAATTTATTTATTTATTCGCTCTAAATATACTGTTGTGTGCTTTTAGCACATACTAATAATCGTTTGTTGTCTTTGGAAGTTTCTAAGCTAGTTTTACAATAAATATTTGAATAAATAGCTCGTTTTTTTATTACGTTTATCGATCTGTTCTCCTTTTTCTCGCCATTCCAATTATGGTAAGGAAGTATTGAAAAATGAAAGTCTGGAAAAAGTTTCCATAGCCTTCGAGCTAAGATAAAAACTATTGCTTTTATTTCCCGTACGTTTCTGTTAGGGTAGTTGCTAATAGATGTTTGAACGAAGTTGATTACGGAACAAAGACACCAAAGTTTAAACAAAGTAAATAAAAAAAACTAATAAACTAATTTAAATACTGTAAGTTCAAGCGCCATGTCAAGTGGGTTTAAATGTCAAAAGGGTGGACCAATATATGAACGACGGTGATGTCTGGAATAAACACATTAAAAAGATAAACCCCATCAAGTTTCTTGCCGGTTCTACTCGATGACTGGGCTTTTTCCCAACCTGTGGTAGTTTTGACGTCCAGGAGGACTCTGGTCAGGGCCTAAATTGATTAAAGTATTTTTGATGTTATTAAATTTTTATTTTGTGAAATTACGAGTAAATACTCACTTCACCGGGTCCCAAATTTTTCAAATCACTGTCAACAACTCTCAAAGAAATGTTTGGTAAAGCATAACCGACTTTCTCGTAATGCTTTTCACCGTGTGGCGTTAAACTGACCAGTGGGCTTGCTTCTGTCATGCCGTAACCTTGAACAAATTCTATGTCGCGCTGCAAAAATATATTTCTTAGTGATGTACTGCATATACATTCGAAAACGTTAATTATTTTTTCACTAATTTATTTATTTGTGGTATGGTAAGAATCTATGATACGTATGTACTAAAGCCACCGCGCTCGCCGACTACTGCCCGTACTCTACATTGAAACAGGTTGGTATGAATTTCCATCATATAATTGGTAATTATGTACATTAGCAACTTTATGATTTTTACGTCATAACAAACCAGCCTCGTCTCGGTTTGGTTAGGTTAGACTTGCAAAACGAAGACAGCGAGAGCATACACATAAACGTATAACTTCCACTTAGGTATGTCCGAGATTACCCGGTGTATATCCACTCCATTTACACCACTAGGTTAACCAATCTGTGTATAGTAGTAGAGCCATCCCAATGGCCTATTATAGGTTGCCATGTTTTCAACTTCAAGCTGTATATACAAAGCAACCGCAAGACTTCTAAACTGGTATAATGCTTGTCATGTCATATCATCATTATAGATTGTCGATTTCACTGTTATCACTACTGTTCTTGAATTATACTTACCATCAGGTATTGTCTATTCACTTCGCTGTGTCTTAAATATAACATTTTTTAAAGATAACTGCTAGTCCGCGCTTCGAAGAAGAACATGTAGAATTAGATTCCAATAATAAGCCTAAATATCCACCATAACATAACGTTAATAGACTTTTTAATAGACATATAGTTGGATAATACCAACTATCCTCAATCATCATTATCACATCACATCAACCTGTAAGAGACACACTGCAACTATATGTCTATTAAAAAGTCTATTAACGTTATGTTATGGTGGATATTTAGGCTTATTATTGGAATCTAATTCTACATGTTCTTCTTCGAAGCGCGGACTAGCAGTTATCTTTAAAAAATGTTATATTTAAGACACAGCGAAGTGAATAGACAATACCTGATGGTAAGTATAATTCAAGAACAGTAGTGATAACAGTGAAATCGACAATCTATAATGATGATATGACATGACAAGCATTATACCAGTTTAGAAGTCTTGCGGTTGCTTTGTATATACAGCTTGAAGTTGAAAACATGGCAACCTATAATAGGCCATTGGGATGGCTCTACTACTATACACAGATTGGTTAACCTAGTGGTGTAAATGGAGTGGATATACACCGGGTAATCCCGGACATACCTAAGTGGAAGTTATACGTTTATGTGTATGCTCTCGCTGTCTTCGTTTTGCAAGTCTAACCTAACCAAACCGAGACGAGGCTGGTTTGTTATGACGTAAAAATCATAAAGTTGCTAATGTACATAATTACCAATTATATGATGGAAATTCATACCAACCTGTTTCAATGTAGAGTACGGGCAGTAGTCGGCGAGCGCGGTGGCTTTAGTACATACGTATCATAGATTCTTACCATACCACAAATAAATAAATTAGTGAAAAAATAATTAACGTTTTCGAATGTATATGCAGTACATCACTAAGAAATATATTTTTGCAGCGCGACATAGAATTTGTTCAAGGTTACGGCATGACAGAAGCAAGCCCACTGGTCAGTTTAACGCCACACGGTGAAAAGCATTACGAGAAAGTCGGTTATGCTTTACCAAACATTTCTTTGAGAGTTGTTGACAGTGATTTGAAAAATTTGGGACCCGGTGAAGTGAGTATTTACTCGTAATTTCACAAAATAAAAATTTAATAACATCAAAAATACTTTAATCAATTTAGGCCCTGACCAGAGTCCTCCTGGACGTCAAAACTACCACAGGTTGGGAAAAAGCCCAGTCATCGAGTAGAACCGGCAAGAAACTTGATGGGGTTTATCTTTTTAATGTGTTTATTCCAGACATCACCGTCGTTCATATATTGGTCCACCCTTTTGACATTTAAACCCACTTGACATGGCGCTTGAACTTACAGTATTTAAATTAGTTTATTAGTTTTTTATATTTACTTTGTTTAAACTTTGGTGTCTTTGTTCCGTAATCAACTTCGTTCAAACATCTATTAGCAACTACCCTAACAGAAACGTACGGGAAATAAAAGCAATAGTTTTTATCTTAGCTCGAAGGCTATGGAAACTTTTTCCAGACTTTCATTTTTCAATACTTCCTTACCATAATTGGAATGGCGAGAAAAAGGAGAACAGATCGATAAACGTAATAAAAAAACGAGCTATTTATTCAAATATTTATTGTAAAACTAGCTTAGAAACTTCCAAAGACAACAAACGATTATTAGTATGTGCTAAAAGCACACAACAGTATATTTAGAGCGAATAAATAAATAAATTTGAATTAATATATTTTTGACAAATACTTTATTTTTTTCCAATTTCAAAATAAAGTTGGCAGTCCTATTCGTGTATTCCCTAAAAAAACTATATTCCTAACAATGGCACAGATTTACATTAGTACCTATTACGACTAACTATACGTAACTTTAACAAATCGAGCACTTTGTAAAATTTCTTTTAACTCTATTTTAACTTTACTAGATTATAACAATATTATAACCTATCTGTTAACCGCGGCTTCGTCCATAATGCTATCTCCAAAACGGTTGGATCGATTTCCAAGGGACTTTCACTGACAGATAACGGACATCATAACAAGCAATTTAGTATATTTTAATTTAGATTAGGATCTTTTTTATAATTTTTATTTACGTTATAGGTTGGAGAGTTAGTAATTAAAGGTCCAAACGTGATGAAAGGTTATAAAAACAACCGTAAAGCGAATGAAGAGGTCTTCATAGACGACGGATGGTACAGAAGCGGAGATTTGGCGATGGTTGACGAGTCTGGCTGTATAACCATAGCTGACAGGCTAAAAGAACTTATCAAGGTAGATAGTTTAAAATATCCTAGGCATTTCTTATAGATACTTCAGTTCAGATACTCCACTAATTAGAAAAGATTCTCTCAACATGTTAAAACTGAGATATTTATGAATCCGTCCGTGTGGAAAAAATCATTTTTATTTATTAAGTCCATTTACTTATCTACTTTTCTCTCGTACTTAAGTCGCGTCGTAATTAAAATAGCTTTTGATAGAGTGAACCGATTTGAGTGAAACTAAAACTAAATGTTACTCAGGAATATCACTTTCTTTGTGGTGAGGTTTTATCGTGAACGCAGTACTTTCGCAGCGATGCATGTTAATATGTACATCTATAGACAGACATACATTTCCGAAAATGATTGATATGTGGTTTATTAGTTATTCCAAGACACCTGCAACAATTTTATTCACAAAAATCTAAAAAGTACAGGAACGTTAGATTTTTATTCATATTATATGTATAGATGATACGGATTGGTAAACTAAATCAGTTTTTTCCACTTTTTAGTTATGGCTGAATTCTGTGCTCGATATTGACCTTGGACCTAATTCAGACATATTTATTAATTTGTGGTCTTTTTTGTGTTTTCAATTACGTCAGTGCACATTCAACAAATAAGCGCACGTTTTACGCTATTTTATTGCATAATTGCCGTTATTTAATAAAATTTAAACAAAGAAGTTGACGCCATCTGTGTTATAATTATATAAGAGTTTCTATGTTTAATTTTAATTATATTTCCCTTGTTTTGTGATTAGCAATTTAACGTCGTAGTTATACAGCTAGCCACTAGATGGCGTAAAAATGTTATTTCTCAAAATGTTTTGTTCTTTCTAGCGGACAGCGAATTAATATTGTTAACGCCATCTATCTCTTTATATTAAAACAATTTCACTCTTGTATAGATAATAAATTGTTAAGATTTTTGTTTCTCATATTTTGTGAAATGAAATACCGACGTATTTATATAAATAATCGCTAGATGGCATTGAAATACTAATTATATTTCTATAACTGACTGTAGGTTTTTTAGAAAATGAACGGCTGATTTGAAAAACAAAAATAGTTTTGATTATATAATTATACCTCTCTTATTTCATTAACTGGTAAAGATAAACACTTACATGTATTTTTTTCATATCTATGCTATTATTATGAAGCTGGAGGGTTGTTTGGTTGAACGCACTAATCTCAGGTACTACTGGTTCGAATTGAAAAATTCTTTTTGTGTTTGATAGACTATTTATCGAGGAAGGCTTTAGGCTTTATAACATTACACTACAATCAATAGGAGCGAAGCACCAATGAAGAATCTTTCAATATCGGGGTTTTTTTTCATTTGAAAACCTTCGTTGCGTGTTAACGTTATTCCAAAATAACTATTCCACGCGTGAGATGTCGCGGGCAGAAGCTAGTGTCACAATATAACGAATACTATTTTATTTATTTATTCTACTTTCAAGTTGCTAATTATTTTTTATAATTATCATTCAGGTAAAAGGCTACCAGGTGCCGCCGGCAGAACTTGAAGGCGTTTTAAAAGAACACCCCGATATATTCGATGCGGCCGTTGTGGGAATTCCGGATTCAAAAACGGGAGAAATACCGAAAGCCTACGTAGTTCTAAAACAAGGCACGAACACAACTGACAGACATATAATGGATTTTGTCAGCGACCGAGTCGCACCGTACAAAAGAATTAAAGAAGTCTCGTTTATTGATAGCATCCCAAAGAATCCTTCCGGAAAGATTTTGAGGAAAGTTCTTAGAGAGAAAAGCTAAACAATAGCGAATGTTTAAGCCAACGTTGGTCGATGCAAAGCGGTTTCTTCAGGAGAAGTAACGTTCGCGCTGTGTCCATACGTTGGCGGTTCACCCGTCAGATTGTCATCTACGTGGAGGAATAAGAAAAAACTATGGAACTTTATAGAACTTTACCAATTAGTAAGAAATAATATTGTAAAAACAACGATTGAAATTTCCATATCGTTATATTGGCGTCGAAAATTGTTAACAAGAGGACAGAGTAATTAGCATCGGGAGATACCACTGACATTTGTACTAATGTTGGCCAAACGTTTGGAACCTGGGTAGATTAATTACTAAAGTTTTCAACCTCGTGTTTAACAATATGGGTGGTTGTCATTAGGGTTACCACCTAATTTAGTTGCAGTTAAAGTACATTCGTTTTTATAGTTACGAAAAACAGTAAATACTATTTAAAATAAAGTAAAAATTATTTTTCTTTATTAATACGTTTAAAAACATCTCTGCTAAACAGATGCACACCATCTTTCTTTACAGTCTTCTTTATATTTAAAGTAAAGTAAATAAGTAACTCATTTTTTATCAAATTCAGAGACGTTTTGTTTCAAAAATAAAGTATTTTCGTGTACTTTATGTATACCTACACGTAAACGACCTAAGCGTCACCGGACTACAAGTATACAATTACCTGAAATAACGTACAATACTTAATTATAAAGTACGGGTGGCAATCCTAGTTGTAATATATTAAAAATTAAGATCGGTGTACGAAATATCCTTTAGTTTAAGTTGTTTTTATTTTATTTAAAGGCAATTGGTACAAAATTAGATATTACGACAAATAAAGAAATGTCAAACCAAAAATATGTTTAATTAAGTATTGTTAAAAACTACCTAACGACTCTTATACTAATACCTTTATTGACATACAAGGGTGAGCTAAGTAGTAGAGGTGAGTTTTAATACGTAAAATACTAAGCTTATATCACCCGATCTTGGGAGATAACAGTTGTAGTAACTTGTTGTAAAATATTTTAAATATATTTGTATACAATGGACCGTGTCATAGTTTGTAGAAAGACTTATTTCACGGAAACAGTGCGTATTGTCTCTTTCTATTATTAACCTAGGCAATAGCCCAAGCCGCGGTGTGCCGTACACCCATGAGCTGGTTGCTAAATAAAATCGGCTGAGTGCATTTAGCGCTCGCCTTAATAGTCCGGTGAAGCTGTAAAGGCCTGCCAGGACAATAGCGTTGTGAGTTCGAAAAAAATACTCCCTAAAAAGACGCACAATAGGATCTGATCAGGGCAGGTTCGACAGGACGGTTCGAGATAGGAGATACCCAGCGATCAATTTACACCAAGCTACAAGAAAAATCTACGGATGAATTATATTATACAATTACAACCAATTATAAATATTGCGGATAGAGCTGACTTTCAACCACTTCATATATACTCGCAACAGTTAGGATAAACTTTTTTTTCGAACTGACTACGCTACTTGCCTGACTGGCTTTCACAGATTCACTGAACTACATTGGATAAATTCACAACAAATGTTCACGTATGTTATTGCTTTGCGACGATTTTCTATTTTCTTTTGCTACCGTAGCTCATGCATTGGCTCGTCACTGGACGTTTTCCGTGTTATTAAAAAAAATACGTATTAAATACTTGGTTTAAAAAAGTTTCCTAATAAATGCACCGCGCTCGCCCGAGGCAAGTTCGCGTTATCCTTTTTCATAAGTAACACTAAAGTAACCAAAGCGAGATAAAAGAGCAAGATGGCGAACATTAAGCGACCGCGGTGCATTTAATATGAGACCTTTTTAAAGCCAGGGTTCAATTCGTATTTAACTTTTTTCTAATAACACCGTTTTAGGTTTTTATAAATTCATTTGCTGCGAACTTTCCTCTCATTTATGGTCTCTATAATTTCGCGCATATTTACGATTCATATTTTTTTGCATTCACGTCTTAACTACTCAATCTAAAAGGTACATAAAAGGTCAGAAGTTACCGTTCATCCGGAAAAGAGTAAGTATGAAAGTAGTGAGTAGCAAGTTATTGCTGTTTAGCACTGACAGTCCCCGTTATTTATAGAGTACTGTACTTTCCATCAGGTACAGTGCAGTCATTTTGCTGAACCAGTTAAAAAAAATAGTAAGTGTTTTTTTTTCTTTAGAACTGACTACGCTATTGACCAAGCAAGGTCTTAACAGCTTCACCGGACTACTAAGGCGAGCGCTTAAGGCACTCAGCCGATTTTATTTTGACAACTAGCGCAAGGGTGCGCGGCACACCTCGTGTTTGGCTGTTGCCTGATACATGCATTTCGCGACCTATGTGGGCTAACCTAAGCTAAGCTAACTATTCATCATTATTCATTATTATTCATATATGTGTACCAAGCATACATACCTCAATAACTCTTATATATATTTCGTATCGGATAATATTCTAAACTATTTCAGTTTGATAAGGGAAAAAAGATAAAACCCTGTTGTGTGATGTGTTGTGTTGTGTTGTGTACCCTGATGTGTAAGCGTGTATGCGTGCACGTGTGTGGAGGTGATATGTGTAATGTTGTCGCAGTGATGTAAGATTTTGTGTAAAAAAAAAGGGGCCTATTCTGGTGGTAAGTGAAGGCGGGAGTAAAATTAGTTATTATGTATTATTACTTAATAGTACTTAAGCTAAGGATTTCGCGGACGCATCTTTAAGAATTGAATCTGTAAATAAACTATGCGTTAATGTTATTGACAGATCAAAACAAAAAAAATGTCTATAACATTCTATTAATAAAAAGTATGATATTTTAATTTAAAATTTACATAACGATTTATATGCAGGCGCCAGTGTCTATATTACATTATTGTTTCTGAAAGGAATTCACAGACGATTTATTGCAAATATATTCACTAGGTTTTTAAATAACACTTCAAAACAAGACGAGACGTCGGTTTTCTAACTTATTTGAATACAATCGCAATGAAAATCGCACATTTCGGTGATATTTACGTTCATATATTTGAGTAAACAACTATAAAGTTATACTATTTAAGGAGTTATTTTGGCGCCGCTCGTCGAAATGTTGTTGTTTTCTTCGAACTTCTCAAATCGTTGTCGCTGTCATTTGGATTTGTATTTTTTTTTTAAATAAAATTATGTAAATGTCCGCTCATATTTTATCTAATGACCTAACGTTTTTACTAATAACGTTTTAATAATTCATGAAATTGCGTTTTTGATTGACACGTTTGATCGGTTTTATTTTTAAACGAATAAGGATTCGTTGGCACGTGGTTGATTAAGCGATATTTAAATTAATTAATCAAGAATGATAAAATATATAGGAAATAATATATCGTGACTTTTTATATAGATAGGCTATGAATTCTTGTGTCTATGACATACACGCATTTAATATTGAAACTGTCCTTAATATTAGAACAGAGAACGTTGCACCTCTTTAACTAAAATACAGTATCTTTGAAGCCGTTCAAATGTTACGTAACCCTCCTTGCTTACGTAACCATTTATGTAAGTATTTTTTAATTTGTTCTAGTTTCCTTATTGATTGGACAGCAAGTTTATATTATACTAGCGAACCGCCCCAGCTACGCACGGGTGCAATTTAGATATCCATTTCAATGAAATACTGTTAAGGGCAGTTTTGATCTACTCAGTTTGGGGTGTAAGGGGTGTCGAATAACATCATAAGACTTGAGACACCCAAGCCAATCTCACCTGCACGTGGTACACCCTGCTGAAAAACGAACGAGGCAATAGCGAAATTTTTTATTGTAGTACAATCCAACAGCAATGGCGACCACCGAGTGACACACTATCCATCGCCAGTCACCGCTGTCATGCCGCCCTGCGAAAAGCTGGATACGCACAGGCTGATCCCGAAACGCGACCCGCAGAAGCGAAACACTATGACGGGCTTTTTCGCCATATACAAGGTAGTTGCGACCCAGTCAGGCTGTAGAACCCTACCACCCCGCTTTCGCCATTGCCTCGTTCGTTATTCAGCAGGTTAAGGTACCTTTATAATTTGTCCAGGTTTTGTGTAAATTGGTTAAAATATAACGATAATTGTCGGAAATGCCGGAAGGAGTCATACCGCCTGGGAGTTTTCAGAGGAAAAGCTGTCTATTACCGTTTGAGATATAACAAAACATTGCATGGTGGGATATTCCTCTTTTATAGATCTACAAAAAAGTATATGACGGTATATATCTCTCTTTTACAGAAATCCCACTATACTCGTTATATCTTCTAAAAAATGGTGACTTACAATTCGAAAGCCATTTAGATACTTTACATAATACATTAAGCATTTTATGCACATTCTTATCTTTATCTCTATATATATAACTCTTCTGTCGGCGAGTATGTGATTGGACTCCTTCTAAACGGTTCGACCGATGCTGATGAAATTTTTTGTGTGTTCCAGTGGACTCGAGAATGGTTTAGATTCACAATTGGACCCGGTTAGTAGCGCTGCAGTCTGATTCTAGGATTTTTTATTATTATTATATTATATATACGGTTATCTGCCGGGCCCTCTAATATAATATAAAAAGTAATAATTTATTTGTGGATGTCTAAAATTGTTTAATTCATTTACATCGATCCTCCAAACTAATGATATGATACCAACGAAATCTATTATTTACTAACAAATATCTTTTGTTGGAAAAGAGAAATACAATAAATCACAACAACAAATTAAGACCGTCAACTAAGACCAGCGTTAGACAATGTTTAAATATAACGATGTCTATCTCTAAACAAAGGTAAGGCATTCTTTTGTGATCAAACTTTTTCAAGCTCACATTCAAACCCTATTTAACTTTTTGTAATAAGATGGTTCATGTTTACGTGACGATTTTAGTTTTAAATATATATATATATATATATATATATATATATTGATATTACATACATACACTTCAATTTTATTATACAACATATATGTGTAGGTATACTGATTATAAAAATTGTGTTGAATCCCTAACGGTTTACCTGATTAGTTACAATTGTCAAAATGTTTTTTTTTTTTATATTATAGGTGGCAAAAGAACAGGTAGGTCACCTGATTTTAAGTGATCACCACCGCCTATGGACACTAACAACACCAGAGGAGTTGCAAGTGCGTTGTCACCCTTTGAGGGGAAGGGTTAGGGGAGGGAGAGGGAGAGGAGAGAGGAGGGGAGGTGGGCCTCCGGCGCTCTCACTGACCGAACGAAACGCAACAATGCAAGCACTGTTACTTCACGTCGATTTTCTGTAAGAGGGTGGTACTACCCCGGACGAGCCGACCCATACATGCTGAAACCAGTAATAGTTTCAACGTGGCTCTACCACCATTAACATTAAACCTAAATATCTCTTCGATAGTTTTGTAAGCTATATTTGATAGTTTACTTCCTTTTCTAGACTCATGTCTGGTTTCTGGGATACTCGGTTAAACTATTAATAGTTATTAACTCAACAAAGTTATCCATAAGATAAACTGTTAACATCCATTTGTCGTATGATTGTGTGTTCAGAAACGCAATTTGACAAGTTATCAAGCCGATAACGCTATTAAACGGATAAACTACATTTAAAGTAGGTTCCGATCCGACCGTCGACTCGAGCGGTTGTCCGTTTTGCTGCGCGCGCTAAGTTCGATTTTAATACTCGTGATTTAGTGACGTCAGTTATTGTGTTGTTTCGATCCGGCACACCTGCGTTCTTTTTCCTGGAACTGAGTGAGACCTTTCCTTTGTATTTATTTATTGCTTTATCTATTTCTTGGTATATTTATTTATTTACTCATTTATTTATCTATTTATTTACGTATTTCTTTAATTCTTCAGTGATTTATTTTTAAATTTATTTACTTTTTATTGTTTGTTTATTTAAGTAGTCTTATGTTATTTTTCCCCTGTCTCGCAGAGAGCGGGCTTGGAAGAGTGAGGGAACTCGATGCGACGCTTCGCAGCGTACGCATCGTAATCGTCTACGAGACGAGGACAGATGCTGGATATAAAACCGCGGAGGCTAATAAGTTCGGTCTCTAAGAGGCCGACTTCTCGATCGGAGGCCAAACCGCGGCCTGAGGAGGGGAGTGGGGCGGGGGAAGACATGTGAAACCTCCCTGCCAGAGGGGCAGGGGGGCGCGCCTTAATGAATTTAACGGACTATCACGAGTCCGGATCAAAGGGAGCTGTTTAAAACTAAACAAAATAGGAAAACAACACAAATAAGTA
>MU160183.1:42232-100657 GCA_015888305.1 Antheraea pernyi
CCCCTCCCCCATACACAGACTGGCAACGCACTTGCGCCTCCCCTGGTATTGCTAGTGTCTGTGGACGGTGGTGGTGGTCTGTGACCCACATGTTCGTTTGCCTCCTTTTGAAATAATAAAAAAAAATACTTCAAAACCATTATTTAATTCAAGCTGACTGTATAATCATTTCCAATAGTGCAGTTTTTAATAACATAAGAATGTTCGCAAATCTATACTTTTAATTAAATAATAAAAACATATAAATGTTCATTAGAACTAGACTATCACGTATTCAGTTATCTGTTATCATATAAGTTCATCAACCAGGATAGTTTTTAATTACAACTTTATATTCGACACAGGTTTATCTAGAATATTGATCATCATCTATTCATTTAATATTATTTTATATTAAATATTATTTTGTCGAGGCCAAATTTTCGTCAGAGGTAAGAAGAGGTGATTCTTTTCAGCACATGCCCTGCCTCTTTTCAATGCGTGTCGCCTTAGCATAGATTAGAAAGAGACAATCCTGTCAATGACCCGGGAAAAGAAATTACATTCGGATTTCGGCAATCTTTTTGGATGCTCTGAATATAGCCCTAAGCCTTGTGCGTAAGATAGTGAAGAATAATACAAAATAATGTTAAATTATCATTATAGGAATATAAAATTGGAATTTATTTATCCTTTAAGTTATATCGACTTAATGCGTATAATGTTTTTTTATTTACATATAATAAGAATAAACTAATCGAAAGCGTAAAATACGTCAAAGCTCAAACGTTCCATGTCAAGCCTGATATGTCCTTCAGGCCATTCGATATTTTGTCAAAAAAGTAGATGTATTATCATACTTTTTTTTAACAGTCTACGCTATTGGCTTTACGGGCGTTCGCAGCTTCATCGGACTACACCCTACACCTACATAACATGACATAAGTAATTTATTCGCATTAAATAACATCCTTAGATGTTATTCGACCTTGAGACATCCAAGCCAACCTCACCTGCACGTGGTGCACCCTGCTGAATAACGAACGAGGCAATGGCGAAAGCGGAGTGGTAGGGTTTTACAGCCTGACTGGGTCGCAGCCACCATGTACATGGCGAAAAAGCCCGTCATAGTGATTAGCTTCTGTGGGTTGCGTTTCGGGATCAGCCTGTGCATATCCAGTTTTTCGTAGGCCGGCATGACAGCGGCGACCGGCGATGGATAGTGTATCATTCGGTGGTCGCCATTGTTTTTGGATTGTACTGTGCTTACCATCAGGTACAGTGATATCGTATAGGAAAAAGCACCCTCTTTGTTTTGTTGAGATTTGTTTATAGCTGTTAAAATTTGAACTTACTATTACGAAGTTAATATTTAGATATCTCTGATACTTTTTCGAATTATCCTTTGATTCCATTTATGTTTAGAGTACTAAATTATATTACAAAACTTTACTGTAACACATTGTAGCTCGCAAATATACGTTACCTGCTTATGTATTCACATCAAAAAGAATACAGCTTGATTATGACATATGATTAATGAATAATTCCAAGATTATTATTTATTACTAGCTGTACCCGCAACTCCGCACGCGTTTTTTAAAATCGTATTAAAGAATTATAGAATTGTGTGACTATGTCCAATAACAGAAACGCTCTTTAAAGACAATTGTAAGTACGACGTGCACGCCACTAAACGTAACATGTCACGTGTACATTAGATATATAAATACAAAGAGCGTGCCAAATGAGGTTTGTCATCAGCAACACATTTGGAACCATAACAAACCATATAACTACCTCAGTGCTCACTTACACTGTATAAGGAACTATTGAAACAATAACTAAAAATATTATTATAAAGATTTATATTTACATTACATTTAATATACATTGCCTATTACAAAATATAGACTCAAATAATACAAGATTATGAATAAAATATAAAATCTACTCATAACAGATTAAGATCCCGCCAAAGACTCCCAGATAAAATTATAGTCAAATTTACAAGGATAATGTTCAGCGCCATCTATTAAAGCAAAGCGATTTAACATCTAACATAAATATGTACAAGTCTATATATTAATACGTGAAGCGAAAACTTTGTACACCTTTTTAAGCGAATTTCACAAACGAATGAACGTGAAATTTGGCATAGTTAAAGTTTATATGGAGGAGAAGTGCATGAGAGTTTTAAACGTATAAAATGCATTACAAATACATTAAATTAATCAAAATAAACATTACACACAATATTGCTTGAATAACACATAACATATACACACAATACATACAGAATGACGTTTCACCTCTTTCATTTTACTCTTACGTTCCGATTACCTTTTTTCATCCTACATTCAATATTTTTAACATGATTACGTTTCATACGTTACATGCCCTTTGAAATTAACTGGTCTAATTGTAGGTTAATTTTACAATAATCTAATATGTAAATTAATAATTGATTGATAAATAATTTGTCTTTAGTCAATTTATGAAACCACTGAAATAATTATTATTCTCTTTGGTCTTATTAAATATAAAAATGAATTATGGTAGAATTTTGACCACTAGTAAATATTATTAAACTACATATTTCGCAAGTATGGAATTTTCCGCTTATGATAACATTAATTGTGAATTTCCGAGTTCATTAATATATATAACAACTTTATAGTATTATGAAATAGGTATTGGGATTTACTAATTCGTCTTTGCAATAATAGTCGACCGGTATAATAAATGATGTAATAAGAAGCATTTAGTTTGTTACATTCGTAAATATTTTACACAATAATATATTTTTATCTGTACGTATTACGTACCTTCTGTTATTATTGGAATTACCGGAAATGAATATTATGGCAATATTACATCACATTAACTGTTTGGAGAATTGTTTTCTCTCGAGTTCTTGACTCAGTTTAGCTCCCGCCCTGAAACTGATACTGTATCTCTCTATGTATGATAAATTATCATATCATATCATATGTATGATAGATCATCTATGTATGATAAATTAAACACTGATTTTGTAATACATATAATAAGAATAAACTAATCGAAAGCGTAAAATACGTCAAAGCTCAAACGTTTCATGTCAAGCCTGATATCATACTTTTTTTTAACTGTCTACGCTATTGGCTTTACTGGCCTTCGCAGCTTCATCGGACTACACCACATATTACCATAGAATGTTACTTTACAACATCATACATAACATGACATGACATTAGTAATTTATTCGCTTTAAATAGTTATCAAATCGTGCACCACCAGTGGCACAGAACGTTAAAGAATTACTATTTATTATTTTCTACGCACACACAGAAAGCATTTAAGACGTGATTAAGAAATTACATGACAAATATTATTTGCACAAGTTACAAGAACGTATTCTAGAATTTCATATATTTCTGAAAGTAAGTAATAGGTTAATACAATTATAATAGTCGCCAAAAGTTTTAATCACTCTGAATATAGTTGCACAGAACACAAACGTAAGTATACATACATATTAGGGTGTAATGGGTGTCGAATAACATCTAAGACTTGAGACGTCCAAGCCAACCTCAGCTGCACGTGATGCACCCTGCTGAATAACGAACGAGGCAATGACGAAAGCGGAGTGATAGGGTTTTACAGCCTGACTGGGTCGCAGTCACCGTGTATATGGTGAAAAAGCCCGTCATAGTGATTAGCTTCTGCGGGTAGCGTTTCGGGATCAGCCTGTGCATATCCCAGGTCCTGCATCCATCTCTCTACGGCGTCTTCCCTCAGACGCCGTCTCTCTATCTCTACCTCCCTGGGATCCGGAGGCTCCCCACTTCGTTTACTCGCCGCCGTGAATTCGTACACGGCGGCGAGAACTCCTGCCTCTAGCTCCCAGGGCAGGGAGCCGGCGAGCGTAAAGGCCGCCGCCGAGGACACCGTGCGGTATGCCCGGTTCGCCCTCAGTGCCACCGTGCGCTGCGCTTTGAAGATGGGCCCCCCATTGCACAGGTCCGGTGGACGCGGGAGACGACCGGTGTGTACACGGCTGTCTCCCAACTGGACGGGGCCCTGTGGAGGTGAAATGTGTAATGTTGTTGTAATGATGTAAGATTTTGTGCCAGTGTATCGCGCGAGCAGCGCATTCAAGGGCTCCACGCCGAGGGAACGGACCTAGAAAATTTAGTAGTAATAGTACTATTCTTTTTGACATATTTATGTTATAAATATTTTCCCAGTTGAACGTGAATCAGCTTTAACATACAAAGCATAATATATGACATGTATTATAATGAATTTACGTACTGATTGTTTTAATAATTGGTTTTTACCGAAACGAAACAGCTAAGAAAATAAATGTGACGAATTGGTAAATAAGGTAAAATGGAGATCACAAGTACGTGACTCCCCGTTACAGTATAAAAATAGAAGCTCAACTGAACGGGGGACAGTTGAGTTTTGAAACTCCGTACACGTTAAACAGATATCATTGATATTTGTTTTAAATTACTTCCAGCTGGTATCATCACGACAATGATTTCAAAAATTTTGATAATATCATTGGTGGCTTGTATTGCTAACGCTGTGACTACGACTGGATCTTTGCATAAAAAGTCTGAGGAATCTGGTAAGTTCACATAATTCCTGTATTTTTCTACATCTTAAAAAGGAAAGGTTTACTGTTATGAAGTATTGTTTAGCTTAAAACGAAAGCATTTCTATTATAGAAAATGTACATAGCTCACCGTAATGTACTTAAAATTCTTTTTGTCTTGATACCAGCTCACAAGGAAGGTTGTTATATAGAAGAAATAAATGATGTAGTTCCATTTGGAACTAGAGTCAACCCCATTGGATATTGCTACACTTTACACTGTCAGAGTACTTCGGAGCCTGGTGGCTTCACGCTCAGCGCACTCGGGTAAGAATCTTTGCTTATTTTGTCAGATATTATTATCAGTGATTTCTAAGTTGATAACGATGAATATATGATATTTATGTGATCACCTAACTATAAATCCTTAATAATGTTATATTTTAAATTTTTATTTATGTGTTACTGTTTTAATGACATCTAAAAATTATTCCGAATTTCTACAACGTTTAGAATGATTTCAGTTTTATTTGTAATGCGATATGTTCATAAATAGTAATATTAGTAAATACTATTTTAATATCAAAACGGTATTAAACACAACTCGAGTTAAAAAACCATGTTATATGTTTCGGTAAAAACCAATTATTAAAACAATCAGTACGTAAATTCATTATAATACATGTCATATATTATGCTTTGTATGTTAAAGCTGATTCACGTTCAACTGGGAAAATATTTATAACATAAATATGTCAAAAAGAACATAATATATGACATGTATTATAATGAATTTACGTACTGATTGTTTTAATAATTGGTTTTTACCGAAACGAAACAGCTAAGAAAATAAATGTGACGAATTGGTAAATAAGGTAAAATGGAGATCACAAGTACGTGACTCCCCGTTACAGTATAAAAATAGAAGCTCAACTGAACGGGGGACAGTTGAGTTTTGAAACTCCGTACACGTTAAACAGATATCATTGATATTTGTTTTAAATTACTTCCAGCTGGTATCATCACGACAATGATTTCAAAAATTTTGATAATATCATTGGTGGCTTGTATTGCTAACGCTGTGACTACGACTGGATCTTTGCATAAAAAATCGGAGGAATCTGGTAAGTTCACATAATTCCTGTATTTTTCTACATCTTAAAAAGGAAAGGTTTACTGTTATGAAGTATTGTTTAGCTTAAAACGAAAGCATTTCTATTATAGAAAATGTACATAGCTCACCGTAATGTACTTAAAATTCTTTTTGTCTTGATACCAGCTCACAAGGAAGGTTGTTATATAGAAGAAATAAATGATGTAGTTCCATTTGGAACTAGAGTCAACCCCATTGGATATTGCTACACTTTACACTGTCAGAGTACTTCGGAGCCTGGTGGCTTCACGCTCAGCGCACTCGGGTAAGAATCTTTGCTTATTTTGTCAGATATTATTATCAGTGATTTCTAAGTTGATAACGATGAATATATGATATTTATGTGATCACCTAACTATAAATCCTTAATAATGTTATATTTTAAATTTTTATGTATATGTGTTACTGTTTTAATGACATCTAAAAATTATTCCGAATTTCTACAACGTTTAGAATGATTTCAGTTTTATTTGTAATGCGATATGTTCATAAATAGTAATATTAGTAAATACTATTTTAATATCAAAACGGTATTAAACACAACTCGAGTTAAAAAACCATGTTATATTTGACCAACGTTCTGATCTAAATATTTTTCTACTTTCTTTACCAATATCAGTCGTTTTTCATATATAATATCTATGTGGTTGTTAAAGCTATTGTTATTTTATTGAAAGTTTATAGATTTGGTGTACATTCTTGTAAATTTAGCTACTTGTCAATAATAACGTTTTCTAATTATGTTTTCGACTTAGTATAGGTGAATGAACTTCAGAATTCCCTTTTCTATGTTTACAGTTGTGGAAGTGTCGCCTCAGTTGATGAAAATTGTCACTTGACAGAGACGGACCTCACGAAGCCTTACCCGGAATGTTGTCCATATTTCGTTTGTGACTAATAGAATTATAATTATACGTGAAGTGATACTTGTCTTTATCGTTCATGTCTTTAAAATATTTATTTAAATTATACAAAATTTCTTTTACTTGGAAATTTAAAGGTTTTCTTATTTTTATTTATTTGTATTACCAGCCATTTCACTAATAGATCGAACACAGAAACAAAATATTAAATTTTAAACACGTGGCGCTGCTACCGGTACAAGAGATGAAGTGTGGAAGCTGCTCGGTGGACTTGCGTCATGTATCTATATGTACTCACAATAACTTCGTAATAAAACTCGAATATTTTAAATGATGTTTTTACGAATGTATTCATTATTTGCACTACACGAATATTTTGAAAGTACGTTAGTTTATAAAAAAATAGGAACAATACTACGACATATACAAAATGATTCGAATAGAAATGTTCTCATGTTTTAACAATGAAGTATGGGAAATAATCATGAATGATATGACAATGTCATGGGTTAATTATGATAATAAAACAAAATATTTTAAATCGCTCAGCTTTTACTTTTTAATGTACCTAAAATAGAGAATCATTATATTAGTTAAATCAATCTAATTGTCATCGTATCGTGTCAGTATATTTGAGACATTTATTTAGTTCAAGGTGATGTAGCTTCATTACAAATTAAAAGTTAAAGCGTATAGTAAAATGTAAATTTTACTTATAAAGGGTGCTATCGCATGTTCTTAGAAGTTACTCTTATTACATTTTCTAAGTAAAACATAATATTTGTTTAGAAAAACCTACAATACATATTGCATTCAAGAAATTTAAATATTATTTACGCGGGGAAATTTATATAAACAAAATATTTTAAATCGCTCAGCTTTTACTTTTTAATGTACCTAAAATAGAGAATCATTATATTAGTTAAATCAATCTAATTGTCATCGTATCGTGTCAGTATATTTGAGACATTTATTTAGTTCAAGGTGATGTAGCTTCATTACAAATTAAAAGTTAAAGCGTATAGTAAAATGTAAATTTTACTTATAAAGGGTGCTATCGCATGTTCTTAGAAGTTACTCTTATTACATTTTCTAAGTAAAACATAATATTTGTTTAGAAAAACCTACAATAATTCATTTGCGATCACCCCTCCCTCCCTTTATATTGCCAATTCCAAATGATCTCTTGGCGGAAACAACAAGTTCGGAAAAAAATCACATCTGTAACGGCATGATAAAGGTTTTTTTAGCTTCTGTATATGCAATCAAAATCAACAACACTTTATTCAATTTAGGCCCTAAGAAGGCACTTATGAACGTCCAAACTATCACCGGTTCGGAAAACAACCCAGTCATCGAGAGGAACCGGCAAGAATCTCGATCTGGTTTATCTTTTTAACAAATACATATAATATTAGCGGACATGGTGGACGTTGTCCTGCCTTGATAATAAAAAAAATCCTAAAAGTCAACCGTAACGCCACATACCGGGTCCAATTGTGAATCTAAACCATTCTCGGATCCACTGGAACACGCACACAAAGTTTTATTAAAATCGGTCCAGCCGTTTAGGAGGAGTTCAGTGACATACACACGCACAGAAGAAATTTATATATAAAGATTTAGAATAATAATATATTCTATATAATAGTAAATGTCACAACTACTACGAGAATCATCATATACTAAATTTCAGGAATTCGGTATCTTAACTCTATCCTTCCAATACGTCCCTGATAATAATGTGTCCGTAAAAACTTAGACAAGCTGGATTTAGTAAAAGATCGATATAAATTTTTGACACTTTTCAAAGGTTTCTGCTGTAAACAATTTGAACTTATAATCAGACAAAAACCTCCCTTTAATAATTGTTATTCTTCCATAATATTCACTACTGCAAATAATTGTATTTCGATAACAAATCACACGTTGTAGCCGACATAAACAGTTGTTCTCACAGACTAGCATTAAAGTGTTGCGTTCATACTAACAGCTGACTATTTTTCACGTCTGGTGGGATCTTTGGTCGTTACAATGTTGCTGATGAATGTATAGAATCGTAATAGTGATCTAAATGACATATATAAAAACGAGCATTAAAAAACAAGTAAAGTTTATACATAATTCTGTCTGCTTTAAAGCGTCTGGCAGATGTTGTGACCCTCGGAAAGTGTGTGGCGATACTGGATATTCCTTTAGAGTGTTATGATACAGAACGTATATAAAAATCATCCATTTAAATTTAAGTAGCTCTTATTTTCAGTCTTTCTCATGTGATCTATACATTGGCCCCAGACTCAAATTCAGTGAGTGCGTAACCGTTCTAAATATATCAAACTCTACTGAAAACTTTCGGTTTCATATATTTAAAAATAACTTGTGTCTGGCAGCTCTGAGATCTTGGACTACTTCTTTTTGTGTGTTTTGGGGAAAAGATGAGAGTAAATTTTTAGAGGCATGAGCATACTAACACCTAAAAGTGACACCATGGAGTTGTCTCTTAAAATTTTCGTGAGAACTGACAATTATATTCAAGGTTATTCATACATGTATGAATCTATACTGCGTGTTTCGTACCAGTGGAGTTAAAAATATATGTATTATATATAATACACAAATATAAATGTCTATTGGCATGTGAATTTAATAATATTGGTGAATAATCATTTATTGTGAGTAATTGTGGTTTTTGTTATTATAAACTTTTTTAGTTGGGTTTATATTTTTATACACCCGAGGTTAATTGTCAGTATGCAGTACTTTTTTTATATTATATATTATAGGGTCGTATGAACAGGCGGGTCAGCTCATGGTAAGTGATCACTGCTGTCCATAGATACTAGCAACACCTTTTTTTTACTAACGTGAAGAAATCCCTTGTGGATACGCCACCCTCTCGAGGGAGGGTGGGTTATATCCGATAGGCACGGACTAAACCCCCACGGTGTACCGACAGACCGTAATTGTTGGGGCGGCAAGGGATCGTACAATGATAATCAACTTTGTAGAGCCACCCCAACAGCCCGTCTAGCGGGAGATGACCGCCAGGCCCCTTTTTTTTTTTATTTACGTGGGGAAATCCTTTATGGATACGCCACCCTCTCAGGGGAGAGAGTGGGTTATGTCCGACTCGCACGGACTAAAACCCCACGGTGTACCGTCCGCCGCATGGTAGGGGCGGCCAGGGATCGAACCTGCTGTCTACCTGAGAATAGACAAGCTGGATTTAGTAAAAGATCGATATAAGTTTTTGACACTTTTCAAAGGTTTCTTCTGTAAACAATGTGAACTTATAATCAGACAAAAACCTCCCTTTAATAATTGTTATTCTTCCATAATATTCACTACTGCAAATAATTGTATTTCGCTAACAAATCGCACGTTGTAGCCGACATAAACAGTTGTTCTCACAGACTAGCATTAAATTGTTGCGTTCATACTAACAGCTGACTATTTTTCACGTCTGGTGGGATCTTTGGTCGTTACAATGTTGCTGATGAATGTATAGAATCGTAATAGTGATCTAAATGACATATATAAAAACGAGCATTAAAAAACAAGTAAAGTTTATACATAATTCTGTCTGCTTTAAAGCGTCTGGCAGATGTTGTGACCCTCGGAAAGTGTGTGGCGATACTGGATATTCCTTTAGAGTGTTATTATACAGAACGTATATAAAAATCAGCCATTTAAATTTAAGTAGCTCTTATTTTCAGTCTTTCTCATCTGATCTATACATTGGCCCCAGACTCAAATTCAGTGAGTGCGTAAGCGTTCTAAATATATCAAACTCTTCTGAAAACTTTTCATATATTTAAAAATAACTTGTGTCTGGCAGCTCTGGGATCTTGGACTACTTCTTTTTGTGTGTTTTGGGGAAAAGATGAGAGTCAATTTTTAGAGGCATGAGCATACTAACACCTAAAAGTGACACCATGCAGTTGTCTCTTAAAATTTTCGTGACAAATGACAATTATATTCAAGGTTATTCATACATATATGAATCTGTACCGCGTGTTTCGTACCAGTGGACATAAAAAAATATATTAATACACAAATATAAATGTCTATTGGCATGTGAATTTAATAATATTGGTGAATAATCATTTATTGTGAGTAATTGTGGTTTTTGTTATTATAAACTTTTTTAGTTGGGTTTATATTTTTATACACCCGAGGTTAATTGTCAGTATGCAGTACTTTTATTATATTATATATTATAGGGTCGTATGAACAGGCGGGTCAGCTCATGGTAAGTGATCACTGCTGTCCATAGATACTAGCAACACCTTTTTTTTACTAACGTGAAGAAATCCCTTGTGGATACGCCACCCTCTCGAGGGAGGGTGGGTTATATCCGATAGGCACGGACTAAACCCCCACGGTGTACCGACAGACCGTAATTGTTGGGGCGGCAAGGGATCGTACAATGATAATCAACTTTGTAGAGCCACCCCAACAGCCCGTCTAGCGGGAGATGACCGCCAGGCCCCTTTTTTTTTTTATTTACGTGGGGAAATCCTTTATGGATACGCCACCCTCTCAGGGGAGAGAGTGGGTTATGTCCGACTCGCACGGACTAAAACCCCACGGTGTACCGTCCGCCGCATGGTAGGGGCGGCCAGGGATCGAACCTGCTGTCTACCTGAGAAACCGCCCCTGCGGCAGCCTGGCGAAACGCCAGGCTTTGTTCTGCCGGTATGCCGACGCGCAGTCCGGAGAACGGCCCGCCTTAGGGATAAGGCAGAGCCGCCCCGTCTTCCACGGCTTCGGGAACTGTCCTTCCGCCAGGCAGCGGTCGAACAGCTCCCGAAACCACCCCCCGAAGTGCTCCAAGCAGAGGGCCAACCCATACCATACCCATTTCCTCCTCCGTCACGGGGGGAGGGCGGTCGAACACCTTCGCGACGGACGCGAAGCGCGGCAGCATGGGAGGAGGGCGCTCCGGAGGGTCGGGGAACAGCTCCGCCACGACCCTCTCGGCCACCTCTGGCTGGAGAGTCTCCGTCGTCGGGGGCGCTCGGCCCCGGAGTTGCTTCCGGACTATCCGGTATGGGCGCCCCCACGGATCACTGTCCAGCGTCTGAAGGAGCTCCTCCCATGCCGCCTCCTTGGCCCGGCTGATGGCGATCTGCAGAGTCTTCTTCTTCTGCCTGTATTCGCCATGCAGCCGGGCTTCTTCGAGAGTACTTCGGAGCCTGGTGGCGTTATGCTCAGCGCACTTGAGTAAGTA
Organism: Antheraea pernyi; assembly: GCA_015888305.1. Lineage (NCBI taxonomy): Eukaryota > Metazoa > Arthropoda > Insecta > Lepidoptera > Saturniidae > Antheraea > Antheraea pernyi. The sequence goes on from MU160183.1 coordinate 54,049, forward strand.
TCCTTGCTTATTTTGTCAGATATTGTTGTCAGTGATTTCTTAGTTGATGGATGGAATAGTGGCTTCAGCCGGTAGGTAGTGTGTGGACTGTATTTTTAGTGGTCTGCGTGGGCAAGAGTATTACGTATACTTGCTCAATCGCAGGATTCAAAGGTATATAATCGGTTGAGGCACTCTTGTTTCAATGCGCCTGATGAGAACGGTATAGCCTCCGTTCACAAAATATACATATTTTAACTCGCGGCGTAGTTTGCGTTGGCTCACGACACAGAGCATTTACGTATCACGCGCGGCGCGTTGACGAAAACTTATTACGGGGCTCACATGATGCACACTAGCGGTATGTTTTAAGAAAGGATTTTAGGTGTGGGGGGAAATAGTAGCAGCCCTCGCGGATTACATCAAAACTAACTACTTATAAAATATCTACCAGTTGATAACGATAAATATATGATATTTAAACTTATTTTGGATTTAACTATAAATCCTTAGTGTTGTTATATTTTAAAGTTGTATTTATATGTGTTTTTAATATATTATTTTATTCTAACAGCTAAACATGATTCCGATTTTCTACAACCTTTAGAGTGATTTCAGTTTTATTTGTAATGTTATATGTTCATAAAAGAGTAATATTAATAAATACTCTTCTTCTTCTTACCCTTATCCCACATAAGTAGGGTCGGTACAACATGTTTCTCATGTTGTGGTATATGATTTGGCTTAATTTTTACGATCGGCCGCCTGCCTGACATCAACCCTCCTTGGGATTATTTTGTTGTACCACTGTATGTATGATTACGAATAGTTAACCTTAAAATTTTTCGTTCCGGTTAAAAACGAAGTTCTTCCAGATTATGGTTTGCATGCTATATTGCCATTTTTTTTCAGGATTCGTGGTTTCAGATTCTTCACAGTAATAATATAATATTAGATATAATAAACCATTATAAAAATACAAAATATGAAAACTATAATAGAAAAATAGATGCAAATAAAATAATTAATAATATATAATATTAATAAATACTATTTTATTATTAAAACGGTATTAAACACAACTCGAGTTAAAAAACATGTTAAATTTGACAAACATTCTGATCTAAATATATTTTTAGTTTCTTTATCAATATCAATTGTATTTAATATATAATAATAATAATGAAGTTTATGTGACTGTTAAAGCTGTTGTTATTTTATTGAATGCACAGATTTGGTGCACATTCTTGTCATTATAATTACTTGTCACTAATAATGTTTTCTAATAATTTTTACGACTCAGTAATGATAAATGAACTTCAAAACCCCTTTTTCTATGTTTACAGTTGCGCTGAAGTCGTCTCAGTTGATGAAAATTGTCACTTGACAGAGACGGACCTGACGAAGCCTTACCCGGACTGTTGTCCATATTTTATATGTGACTAATAGAATTATACATATGTCTTACTTGATATGTCTTTATCTTTTTAAAATAACTATTTAAATTACACAACATTTCTTTTACTTGGATATTTAAAGATTTTCGTATTCTTCATTTATTTGTCTTAGTAGCCATTTTATTAATAAATCAAACACAGAAACAAAATATTAAGAAGTAGCTGTATCCGCAACTCAGCCCGCGTTTTTTAAAATTGTATTAAAGAAATATAAAATTGTGAGACCATGTAAAATTATAGAAATGCTTTTTAAAACAATTGTAAGTAGGACCGCTCGCCACTTACGGTAACATGTATAGTATAGGTTACATATATAAATACTAACAATGTGTGAAATGAGGTTTATCATCAGCAACATATTTGGAACCTTAAACCACCATATAACTACCTCAGTGCTCACTTACACTGTATAAGGAACTAATGAAAGAATGACTTAAAGATAAATAGTGATATAATGTGGCCATATTGTCAATAAGTAATGCGCTTATGGTCTAATATCTTATTATAAAGACCCCTTCTATCTTCAAAATTTTTATTAATAATTATAATGTCGAATTGTAAACATAGAATGAGCTAACGTCTTGAAATCTTGTAATAATATAAACCAAGATATAAAAATTTATATCTGTCTAAGCTGCTTTTAATATTCGACCGCCCCAATGGCCGCCACAATGACCAAAAGATAATATAATTTAAATTACATACATAGATATACGAATTTCAATTATATTTATTCATGGAGTTCAGTACAACGCACATCTTACACACATGTTTACAATGAACAAAATATTTTAGCTAAATTTCATACGGGCAGAGTCGTGAGTAACAGCTAATTTAATATAGAAGAACCTAAATTACTTCCAATAAGGTCAGTTGTTTGTCAGTAAAAGTTCCGTGAAAATCGGTCCAACCGTTTTGGAGATAGCATTGTGGACGAAGACGTGGTTAACAGGTAATTTAGAGTATATATATGTAATTTAGAGTAGCTTAAGTAACCCGCTCCAATTTCTGCTATCTGCCAGTGAAATTTCCGCCAAAATCGGTCTAGCAGTTTCGGATATTACCTGGAACAAACAGACAGACAGGCCGACAAAAATTTTAAAATTTGCATTTCTGTTATCAGTGTCGTGTATACTTTCATACCTAATCAGTGAAAAATAATAATTTGATATTACACACAGACACATCATTTTTATTACATGTATAGAATAGATTAAATACGTGACACTGCTACTGGTTCAAGAGGTGAAGTGTGGAAGGTGCTCGGCGGAGCTGCGTCGGGTATCAATATGCACTCACACTGCTCATGGAATGCTTAGCTTATGTCTCGCGGATAATACCGGCACGGCGTAACCTAAGTTATAATTTTTGAATATTGTTTTGGAGATTCTCAATTTATAACGATATATGATGCTTAAAAGTGCTGGTGTAATTAATCTATACAACGTCATGGTGTATAAATTTGAACTTTATTTACGTCGTCAATTGGGATTTTTCAATATTTTTTTTTTTTTATTAAAATTAATTATTAATAATTTAAATTATAAGTAATTTATAATCATGTCATGCTTATTTATTTAAAACTTTCATGCTAAGAATATTATGTACTTATATTAAAAGATTTCAATAGGTATAACTGCAGATTCAATTGTAAGTTTCACATCTGTGACTTCATGTAAAAGGTATTTTTTAAGTTTCTGGTAATACTAAGCAAATCATTTTATTTATAGTTTCAGGAATTCGGTATGTTGATACTGCCCTTCCAATACATCTTTGATAATAATGTATGTCCGCAAAAACTTTGTAAATCTAGATTTAGTAAAAGTTCGACTTAACTTAAGCACTAGCAACAGTGACAAATTGGTCATCCCATGTTTCAGATTTAGTAAGACTATAACAAATTTTTAGGTAATAGTGATTTGTTTTATAATAAAGTCCCAGAGCATGTTACCGATTTCCGGAATAGTAAGTTCAAACACCATATCAAGCCGGTTTTAATGTCTCAAGGCTAGTATTAGGTGGATCAATATATGAATAATGGTGATGTCTGGAAATAACGCCTTCTTTCTTCTCGATGATTGGGTTGTTTTCCGAACCGGTGTTAGTTTTGACCTACATAAGCGTCTTCGCAGATCCTAAATTCAATAATTTTAATTTTGAATTTCTACAACTGTGAACTTTGTTGTAATCATAACAGCCTCTAAACTCCGATGACGAAGAAGAAGTTGTAGTTCTTTATTACCTAAATGAACAGTTATACATAAATGTTATATTTGGATATAAAACAAAAAATGCTGACTAGCCAAAGTCACGAGTTACTTATTAACATTGCCAAAGAACTCTTTACGTAGAAAAAATATTAAAAATTGTATCCAAGTAAAAGATGAGTGATCGTTTGATCGTTTGAGTGCTGCAAAAAACATCCTTCACTCTAGAACTCATTAAATAGTTATGGAGTTAATGTCTTCCCAGTTGAACGTGTATCAGGTTTTACTTACAGAGAATAATATATGACATGAATTATAATGAATTTATGTACTGATTGCTTTAATTAATGGTATTTACCGAAACAAATAGACAAAATAAATGTGACTAATTGGTAAATAAGGTAAAATGAAGATTACATGTACGCGACTCACCGTTACAGTATAAATATAAAAGCTCTTCTGAACGGGGAATAGTTGAGTTTTGAAACTCGGGACGCTTCAAACAGATATCACTGAATTTTGTTTAAAATTACCTCTAACTGGTACCATCATGATAATGATTTCAAAAATTGTAACAATATCAATGAGTTGGTACCATTTAAAGCTATAGGAGAAAAGCTGGATGGACTACCGAAGTCGCAAAACAAATGTTCAGTTTTTAGTCTGCTGATTTTCAAACCAACATTCTCCAGTTTTTCTCGCCATTTTACCAGCCTACTCTGGACCTCGGTAGCATCTTCGCCGACAAGAACAATATCATCAGCAAACAGCATACACCAGGGTGTCTCCTCCTGTATGTCTGATGTTAACGCATCCATAACAAGAAGGAATAAATAAGGGCTTAAAGCTGAACCCTGGTGCAAACCTACAGCCACATTGAAATTAGCGGTAACTCCAGGTTCGGACCTAACGACACACAGACACATCATTTTTATTATATGTATAGAATAGATTAAATAAGTGATACTGCTACCAGTACAAGAGGTGAAGTGTGGAAGGTGCTCGGCGGAGCTGCGTCGTGTATCAATATGCACTCACACTGCTCATGGAATGCTTAGCTTATGTCTCGCGGATAATACCGGCACGGCGTAACCTAAGTTATAATTTTTTAATATTGTTTTGGAGATTCTCAATTTATAACGATATATGATGCTTAAAAGTGCTGGTGTAATTAATCTATACAACGTCATGGTGTATAAATTTGAACTTTATTTACGTCGTCAATTGGGATTTTTCAATAATTATTTTTTAAAATTTAATTTAATTATTAATTTTTAGAAATTAATAATTTTCTTTCAGTTAAAATTATAAGTAACTTATAATCATGTCATGCTTATTTATTTAAAACTTTCATGCTAAGAATATTATGTACTTATATTAAAAGATTTCAATAGGTATAACTGCAGATTCAATTGTAAGTTTCACATCTGTGACTTCATGTAAAAGGTATTTTTTAAGTTTCTGGTAATACTAAGCAAATCATTTTATTTATAGTTTCAGGAATTCGGTATGTTGATACTGCCCTTCCAATACATCTTTGATAATAATGTATGTCCGCAAAAACTTTGTAAATCTAGATTTAGTAAAAGTTCGACTTAACTTAAGCACTAGCAACAGTGACAAATTGGTCATCCCATGTTTCAGATTTAGTAAGACTATAACAAATTTTTAGGTAATAGTGATTTGTTTTATAATAAAGTCCCAGAGCATGTTACCGATTTCCGGAATAGTAAGTTCAAACACCATATCAAGCCGGTTTTAATGTCTCAAGGCTAGTATTAGGTGGATCAATATATGAATAATGGTGATGTCTGGAAATAACGCCTTCTTTCTTCTCGATGATTGGGTTGTTTTCCGAACCGGTGTTAGTTTTGACCTACATAAGCGTCTTCGCAGATCCTAAATTCAATAATTTTAATTTTGAATTTCTACAACTGTGAACTTTGTTGTAATCATAACAGCCTCTAAACTCCGATGACGAAGAAGAAGTTGTAGTTCTTTATTACCTAAATGAACAGTTATACATAAATGTTATATTTGGATATAAAACAAAAAATGCTGACTAGCCAAAGTCACGAGTTACTTATTAACATTGCCAAAGAACTCTTTACGTAGAAAAAATATTAAAAATTGTATCCAAGTAAAAGATGAGTGATCGTTTTTGTAATCATTCGAAACGGATCTAGACTATTAGATTCGATATAAAAATATGTTTGTTTAATTTTGTATTAATAAATCACAAATAATTGTCATGCATATATCGACGTTGCGTCCTTCTTACGGTCACCCATACTAATGCGATTTATAGGGAATGAAGACTAAGCAGTCTTAGTTGCGTAAACAACTATAAAACTTTTTTAAATTTGAAACGCAGCGTTTTTTTTAAAGCGTTTGAAAGTCAAACGTCGGATCTACTGGAACATGCACACAAAATTTCATCAAAATCGGTCCAGCCGTTTAGAAGGAGTTCAGTGACATACACAGGTACCTACAACAGAAATTTATATATAAAGAACCCTCTACATACACAGGTACAACAGAAATTTATATATAAAGAACTGGGTTCTTATATATATCTTCTCTTATATTATCTTATATCTTATAAGAACCCTGTTCTTTATATATAAATTTCTGTTGTACCTGTGTATGTCACTGAACTCCCTTCTAAACGGCTGGACCGATTTTGATGAAATTTTGTGTGCATGTTCCAGTGGATCCGAGAATGGTTTAGATTCACAATAAGACCCGGTAGGTGGCGCTGCGGTTGAATTTTAGATTTTTTTTATTATTATCAAGGCAGGACAACGTCCGCTCGGCTCGCTAGTGTTATTATAATTTGTTATGGTGATAAATAAATACTACAAGTAAATAATTATTACCACTTTCTATTTCTGTATTATTTTCTTGGGAACATAGTAGAAGCAGTAATTATTTTAGACTAGTTCTCTTAATATCATTGGTCAATATTAATAAAAAAACACTTCTACGTTCTCATTCCAAATACATATATTATTAAAGAATTTTGTGAATTAATAATCCGATATGATATTTAAAGTGTCCAATTATTATTTAATTTTTACTGTCTACATTAGTAATGCCATTGCAAAGATACAATTAACAGCCTAAAGCCTCCTTCGATAAAAGAGCTATTTAAAACTGAAAGATTTTTTCAAATCGGACCAGTAGTTGCTGAGATTAGCGCGTTCGACCATACAAACAAACTCTTCAGCTTTATATATTAGTATAGATAAACTTCCTGTATGTTACTTTCATATAGATCATTTAATGAAAGTGCTTAATTTAGCTACAATATATAAAAATAATTTCAATATTACCAATAATTAACAACAATAGTTGTTATTCATTGTTGACATTATAATATAAAGCCCTGATGTAATTTAAACATAATGTAATGATTGTTATTAGTGCCGTATGCGACACAATCTTTTTGGTAGTGCTGAATATATGTATTCATAATTATTTTTGTAAATATAATATGTATTTCCAAAATATTTGTCCTTATTGCGGTTGACAATACAGTTTCTACTTTTTCTATGTCATGCTTCTTTTAGCTCGTTTGTTTGTTTGTTAACTTTACAGAACAGAGTAAATTTTTACGAGGCGTATATATACCGACACCTAAAAACGACACCATTAAGTTTTCTCTCAAGTATTCGTGAGAACGGATAACTATATTTAAGGTAGTTTTTCAAATATATATGAGTCTGCAACACGTGTTTTATATCAGTGGAGATAAATAAATATATACACAAATTTGTGTATTTGTGTGTGATTTTAAATCATATATGGTGGTGAAAAATAATATGTCGTAAGTAATTTTTTTAAAAGTAGTTTTTTTTCTAAATTATAGACTTTTTAAGTGGGTTTATAGGTTTGAAGTATACTGTCTGTATGCATTCTTTTTTTTGTTTACATCATAAATTATCATTATTTCATTATTATTTAGTAAATAGTTAATTCTTTTAGGTGTCTTCTTTATATTTGATTCTGCATACGAATATAGGTAGGTGGTAGAGCCACCATTAATGGGTCCTCGGTCGCCTGAGGTAGTACCACCCGACCCACAAAAACACCCACGTGAAGTAACAGTGCTTGCATTATTGCGTTTCGTTAGGTCAGAGAGAGCGCCTTAGGCCCACTTCCCTTTCTCCCTCCCCTCACTTCTCCAACCCTCCCTCCAAACACAGGCAACGCACTTGCAACTCCCCTAGTGTTGCTAGTGTCTAGGGACTGCGGTGATCACTTAATATCAGGTGACCCATTTTGCCTCCTATGATATAATATATAGGTATATGTATTTATATATAAAATTATTTTTAAAGAACTTTAAAATTATTATGATTGATACATTAAAATATTATCGATTACATTTAGTACACACATACACTTTTTTTTGTATGGTATGTTAATCAGGCTTTTCGTTCACCTTCATCTTCACCAGATCTATAGATAAAATAAATGAGGCCAGTCAAGAATATAATCCGTCTCCTGAAGTCTGCGTTGAAATAACTCTCATTGTCGCAATGAGTGCTGCAAAAAACATCCTTTACTCTAGAACTCATTAAATAGTTATGGAGTTAATGTCTTCCCAGTTGAACGTGTATCAGGTTTTACTTACAGAGAATAATATATGACATGAATTATAATGAATTTATGTACTGATTGCTTTAATTAATGGTATTTACCGAAACAAATAGACAAAATAAATGTGACTAATTGGTAAATAAGGTAAAATGAAGATTACATGTACGCGACTCACCGTTACAGTATAAATATAAAAGCTCTTCTGAACGGGGAATAGTTGAGTTTTGAAACTCGGGACGCTTCAAACAGATATCACTGAATTTTGTTTAAAATTACCTCTAACTGGTACCATCATGATAATGATTTCGAAAATTGTAACAATATCAATGATTGCTTGTTTTGCTAACGCTACGGCTACTACTGGGTCTGCGCATAAAAAATCTGAGAAATCTGGTAAGTTCACATAATTCCTGAGTTTTTTTATATCGTAAAAAGGCAAGGTTCTGTAGGTGGAAGGACCTGGCGGACGCACGGTACGGGCGGTATACCGTAGACGCCATCCGCCCGGTCCTGCTGGAATGGATTGGGAGAGGCTGGGGTTCCCTGACGTTCCGACTGATGCAGGTGCTCACCGGACACGGTTGTTTCGGGTGGTGCCCCCGTATGCCATGAGTGCGGTGCTGACGAGGACACCGCGCAGCACATTCTGTCTGATAAAAAAAAGGTTCTGTAGGTGGTAGAGCCACGCTGCAGCTATTACTGGCTTCAGCATGAATGGGTCGGCTCGCCCGGGGTAGTACTATCCTCTCACAGAAAACCGACGTGAAGTAGCAGTGCTTGCATTGTTGCGTTTCGTTCGGTCACTGAGAGCGCCGGATGCCCACCTCCCTTCCCCCTCCATCCATCACCTCTCCCAAACAGAGGTTGGCAACGCACGTACGACTCCCCTAGTGTTGCTAGTGTCTATAGACGTCAGTGGTAACTTACAATCAAGTAAGCCGCCTGTTCGTTTGCCTCCCATGATATAAAAAAGGTTTACTATTATGTAGTATTGTTTAGCTCGAGATGAAAGAAACATACCATTTACGGTACAAAATGTACAATGATCACCGTTATGTATTTAAAATTATTTTTATCTTGATTCCAGCTCACAAGGAGGGCTGTTATATAAAAGAAATAAACAATGTAGTTCCACCTGGAACTAGAGTCAATCCCATTGGATATTGCTATGGTCTTCACTGTAAGAATACTTGGGATCCTGATTTCTTTGTGGTTAGCAAACTCGAGTAGGTGTCTTTACTTATTTTGTTGGATATTGTTATCAGTAATTGCTATAATCCTTTTCTTTTTTTTCCTGTAAATAAGTTATATGTGTATATATACGAATGCGACATATATGTATGCCCTTATATCAGTGTTTAGACTGCGTGCAGTGTTTTTGCGTGAATACCGTACAAACGACAGATAGACAAAAATTTTAAAAACCATAGAAATGTGATCTATCATTGATATTAAAACGCATCAGAGTATTTTTACTTTAAAAAAATGTACCTAATGTACAGATTTTTTTTTTTTATGTCATAGGTGGCAAACGAACAGGTGGGTCACCTGCTGTTAAGTGATCACCACCATCCATGGACACTAACAACCCCAGAGGAGTCGCAAGTGCGTTGCCATCTTTCGGAGGGAAAGGGAGAGGAGAGAGGAGAGGGGAGGGGAGATGGGTCTCCGGCGCTCTCACTGACCGAACGAAACGCAACAATGCAAGCACTGTTACTTCACGTCGGTTTTCTATGAGAGGGTGGTACTACCCCGGACGAGCCGACTCATTCATTCTGCAACCAATAATAGTTTCAGCGTGGCTCTACCACCATTGGAAATTGGAGATTTGGTCTCGTTGGCCTTTTTTATATGTATAAACTTTATATGTTTATAAGGAAATAATATTAATATAAAAGTGGTATTAAACTCAACTTGTGTTAATCTTTTTTAAATGTTAACAATGTACAAGTTTAATTTCCCACATGCTGATATAAATATTTTTTTTGTTTTCTTTACTATTATCAATTGTTTTTAATATATAATGAAGACTTTATGGTTGTTAAAGTTATTGTTATTTTATTGAAAGTTCATAGATTTGGTGCACATTCTTGTAACTTTAGTCACTTATTACTAATAATGTTTCTTTTAATTTTTAAGGCTCAGAAATGGTGAATTAACTTTAGGAACCCTTTTTCTATGTTTACAGTTGTGCTGAAGTTTCCCCGGTTAATAAAAGATGTCATTTTAAAAGGACAGATTTGACGAAGCCTTATCCGGCATGTTGTCCATATTACATATGTGACAAAGAAAATTATTATTAGGAAAAACATTTAAAAGTCTTGCTGTATTCTCTATAATATCATTGGCATAGAAAAAAACTTTATTTACGACTTGAATTGAAATATTTTGAAAATAATAAATAAAATTATATAGGTATATTATAAAATATAAATTGCAAATGGTTTAATATTATGGTATGCAAAAAATTATAGTACAATTGCAAATTATATTATATTTACCAACATCAAAGAAGAGTTTGTTTTCTGGGTGTACAATACTAAATTTCATTTTTTTTAAAGTTATAAACAACTATTTTGGTTTGAATTTGTATGTTCATTTGAGAGTCATTATAGTTCTTTAAGAAACAACTGCGTTGCTAGTGAAGTAGTTATTTCTATCCTAAAAGATACAGGTTTTATATAATTTCTTCTTTTGGTATTGGATACTCAGAGCAATGGAAGGTCTATTTTAGGAATAAAATTCGAATGTCTCGAATTATGTTTTCACGAATGTATTCATGAGTTTCAGTATAAGAATATTTTAAAAGTAATTTTGTTTATCAAAGAAATAGGAATAATACTACGACATCTACATAATGATTCTTTAGAAGTTATTATTTGTTATCACCCACCTCCGGTGCCGCTGCATCACATTCAAGAGACGAGACTACAACACGACCGGAACATTGATATTAGCGCCACCATATTAGAGATACACATTGACACTAGCGCCAACATATTAGAGATACACATTGATACTAGCGCCACCATATTAGAGAGACACATTAACACTAGCGCCACCATATTAAAGATATTTAAATAAGAATTATTAATATTATATAGATTTTAATAAGACTTAAATAAGAATGGATATCATTATATAGAATTGAATCATTAGTTTGATCATTATTAATTAGTATATTTTTTGACTTCATAGTTCGGCCATGAAAGGCAAGATGTCGCTGATCTACATGTCGAAACAGATTAGAGATACATAAATAAGGATAATTATATAAAATTGTTGTATAGCTTAAATAACATTAATTTGTTCATACTTTATTATTTTTGTGTTACTTAAACTATTTTGCGGAATTATGTATAAATAGTAATCGCTTTGACTTATATAGATGGGCCTTTAAAAGGCAAGATGTCGGTGATATCTATGCATTATTATGTACAAAGTATTGTAAGCAGAAGCTCTGCCCAAATAAATAGTGACAGTATCTATGTGATTATTGGCATTCCCGACTGCATCGACTCTATACGTGATTAATGTAACAAATGTTATTCGTCGCCCCTTACACCCCACTCTTATTAAGAGTGATATCGGACGTAGTCAGAAGATACTCTTATTACATCGTCTAAGTAAAACATCAAATTTGTAAAAAAATAGTTTATATTGAGTTATTCAAATGGTTATTCATGGTAATTACCTACGTATTGTAAATTCCATAACGGTGGTACAGTTATGAAGGTTCAATTTTGATAAATTACAACTATAACGGCATGCAAAAGTTTTTTTTTAATTAGCGGTCTACGTAATAATTCAGTCCAAGTTTTAGGAATTCGGTATTATAACTCTGCCCTGCCGATTCATCCTTGATAATAAAGTATGTCCGCAAAAACTTAGAAAAGCGGGATTTAGTAAAAGATCTACTTAATTTAAACACTAACAACAGTGACAAATTGGTCATCGCATGTTTCAGACTAAGTAAGATTTCAGACTAGACTAACTATAATACTAACAGAGTTTTAGGTAATAGTGTTAAGTTTTAGGTATATAAAAAAGTCCCAAAGCATGTTACCGATTTCCTGGATAATAAGTTTAAACGCCTTATCTAGCCGTTTATAATATAACGTACTATTATTGGGTGGATCAATATTACTATATAATATATTCGACATTCGACATTTTGTTTTGATTTCTTCGTCATGGGCGAGGTCTGGTGAGGTCGATATTGATCGTTTTTGCAGCTCTTCGTCGCGCTTGCGGCGCACGGCTGCTATGCGTGACTCGAGCTGTTTCATCTGCATTGTAGAGATCTCTGGGAGCACAAGTAGTCCTGTTAAGGGAGATTTCAGAGCAAAAATGTCCTGCTTTCTGGGCTCGTAGCTCTCGTCTTCATCCTGTTGGATGCGCAGGTATAACGCTATCCATCGCTTCAGCATCACCGACGGACTCCCAGCTGTAATCAGCTGAGCGAAAACGTCGCAGTCGTTTTCGTACTGTCGCGCCCGAGATGACTGAGAGACGGGTGATGATAAAAGCGATTCCTGGGGGGTAGCATAGGTCGTCGATGTGTGTGGGATTTCGGTGTCAGTAGGCTTGCTGTGGGTCGATCGTCCTGAGGACGCGGGATCTATTTGGCCCTTAGAAGGGCCTTTTTTCTTCTTCCCCGTCACCGTTGCCGACCAGGAAGGGAACTCACTACTACGGCGCATTGTCGCGCAAGACGAGCGGTTAAAAAACGCGGAGATCGGTACGAAGGAACGTCCTCGTGTGCGTGACAACGGGGCAATCCGAGTCAACACGGTGAGCGCCGTTCCTTAAATAGGCCGTCGTAGTACAACTACCAGACATTTCATTTATTTCTAACAATATATATTTTATGTATGACCACGCATAACTTTTTACAGAGTAGTACGATTTTTAAAATTCTTATTGAAAAGAGTATACTCTGAAGTTGGTCCCATATTAATTTGCGAAAACAATTCCAACCCTAAGGGTACAAAAACAGAGAATTATTGATTTTTCACGCACTAATTATATCTATGACCATGAAAAAACGAACGTGAGAACCGCAGAGTGGACGACTTCCAACCATCGAGATGACACTGATGGACTTTCAGTCCATGACGATTCGTTCTGTAACGGAAATCGGCAGCAGTTCGATCCTGTGGAGGACGCAAAGTGACGTAAAGTCCATACGAAGCGCTAAAGCGTCGAGCCTTTAGAAAAGAACCTGGTAGCCGAGGAATGAATGTTTTCCCTGTTGACTGTGTTCAGGTTTTACCTACAGATAATAATATATGACATGAATTATAATGAATTTGTGTACCGATAGCCTTAACATTTGTTTTTTTCCGAAACAAAAAGATAAGATAATGAATGAGACGAATTAGTAAATAAGATAAAATGAAGATCACAAGTATCTGACCTCACCGAAACAGTATAAGTATAAATATAATCATCTGAACAAGAGATAGTTAAGGTTTGTAACTCAGCACATATTAAACCAGATATTATTGATTTTTGTTTTAAATTACCTGTAATTTATATAGTCATGAAAATTATTTTAAAAACACCGTATACGTATGCAAAATAAACAACTTTCGATTTTTGAACAGTTCTAAGGAGTTCTGGACTCCTTTACAATAATAGTTCTGGAGTTTTTTTGCATAAATAAAGCCATGGCAGCCCATTGAAAATTACATCGTATATGTATGCAAAAAATCAACTCTTGATTTGTGAATAGTTCTAAAGAATTCCGGGCTGTATTACAATACTTCTGGAGTTCTTTGCAATATGAGCAATAGTTCTGCATAATTAAGGCCATGGCAGCCCATTGAGAATCACACCGTATAGGTATGAAAAAAAATCAACTTTCGATTTTTGAATAGTTCTAAGGAGTTCTGGGCTCCTTTACAATAGTTCTCGAGTTCTTTGCAATATGAGCAATAGTTCGGTATAATTAAGGTCATGACAGCCTATTAAAATCCACACAATTTACTATGTAATACAATTTAGTATGGAAAAGTTCTTTTTTTATGTTATGGGAGGCAAACGAACAGACAGGTCACCCGATGGCCATCCATAGATACTAGCAACACCAGGTGAGTCACAAGTGCGTTGCTGAAGTTCAACTCAAAGATATCTAACTTACATAAACAAAATTTTGCAGTTTTCCGAAGCTGATGCAAAATCTGAATTGATTTCGAACATTTTAATAGGATGCTTAGTGTATTTAAATAAGTTGTAGTCGTCAACTAGATCTTTGGATTTCGGATGAGGAACCCCTTTTATCAGTATCAAAACTGACACCAATTTAAAATTAGGTTCGTAGCCAAGTGCCGACACAATCATTTTATAAGCCGTTCCTTTAAGTAATTTCATGTATTGGTTTGAAAAAGGTATGAACTTAATGAAGGTGAAGAAGCACTGTATTGTACAAGAGAACGCATTAAAAATATTGTGAATATGTATAATCAGTATTGTTTTGTAACATTTAAATGTTACAAATATATAATAATAAATATATTAATATATTAATTTTATTTACACTATGTGCCTCTCTTTTACTGAATACAACATACTACTGTATAAAGGTATTAACTCGTGAAAATGTGTTGTAATCCTGTGTTCATATGAATAAAATCCATATGGATAAAGATATTACGTTCGAAAATGACATTTTTGCCTTCTTAAAACTTTGGAAGAATTATTTAACTACCAGCTAAATAGCTGCGGTGTTGTAAATTTTAATACCTTTGAGCAATTCACTTCTTTGGCATTCCAGGGAAAACCGAGGAGTACCAGTATTTAATGCCTTGTACTTTTTAATAAAATATGAAACAGTGTTATCTAATAAAAAAAGACAGAAACACTTAACATGTAACTGGGAACAAAGTGTTGTGAACACATAGGAATAAAAAGCTGATAGAAATACCAATATTTGAAGAATTTATAGAAGCTGCAGATAGAACTAAGTATATATTAAAGAAATTTTGTACCATCAGCTATAGAAGACTGTATTAAACAACTATAGTTTTCCGTTACTAAAATCGCTTTGCGTTATTAAAAGTGTAAAGGAAACTAAACATCTCTTTTTAATTTGACACGAAAATTCCTGTAAAAAATGTAGGTCGTTTATCACAAAATTTGGCAGATAATTTAAAAGAAGTTTTCAAATCTTTATTACTTAGTATAAATGCAATGATCTACAGAATAGTAAATGTATGTACTTGCATGTAAATCTATGATTTTGGTATGTATTTATCGTAAGACATTTTTTTCCTCTTAAATTTTTATTTCTACGAATGAGATATTTTTTAGAATATATATTTTATTGAAATCCAATATGTATAATTGTCAAAACATATTTTTAGATAATCAAAGCAACCCAACGGAGTCCAAGCCTATAGAGGGTATATTAAAAATATATAACCTATAATAGATAAGTATCACAAAGATTTCTCTTGTTAAGTTCTTCAGTCAGTTGAGGATCCAGTGTCTTATTCACAATGTCCACAATTCTGCAGTCTTCTGTAGCTGATTCAAAGTCTGAATTGATTTCGAAGATTTTAATAGGATACTTGGTGTATTTGGATAAGTTGTAGTCGTCAACTAGATTCGTCACTTTTGGATGAGTATTCCCTTTGATCAGAATTAACTCTGACATCAATTTAAAATCAGGTTCATAGTTAAGTGCCATCACAATCTTTTTATATGCTGTTTCTATAACCAATTTCTTGTATTCGTTTGAAAAAGGTATGAACTTAATGTTGTCCAGGACTCGAATTACTTTGTCAGACCATTCCATATTTTCGAAATTGATATCTTTAGACTCGTTTGTGAAAAGAAAATACATGTGGTTGAGGAATACATCCTGTAGCTCTGTATCGGATAGCTTTCCTACGTGAGCTTGGAACTGTATACGTAATGCATCAGGGCTACTGTCCAAGCAATATATCACTCCAGTATGACCTGGAATAGTAATAATATTATATGAAATAGTGTTATTAAGCATATTATAATATTTAATTAGTTACATTATACCTAAATTATTCATTCTCTTTCTGATAATATAAATATCTAAGTATTGAACACGATAAAAATAAACAATTAAAAATAAAATAAACGAGATTATGAACAATATGAAAAAAAAATCAACAAACGCTGAATCTGATAGTTTGTGTTTTCCCCGCAATCTATATAACAGTTTCATAAAAATATCAACACTCAAGCCTTCAGCTTTTTAGATGATGTTTGCAGACAAGTAACAAACAGGTTTTTTACATACATAAACATTCGAAAATTCTTTGTCCATAATCGTATATAATACAATAATAGTCCGGTGAAGCTGTTAAGGCCTTACTAGGCCAATAGCGTAGTCAATTCGGAGAAAAAAAACGAGTCGATCTGTCACTGCACTAATTATTCGTCCATGAGAAACTTCTCCTTTGAAAATTTTACATTTTTAAACACAAAGACATTTTAATTAAAATTTAAGTTCTGATGTTATTCAAAATACGTGTTTAAACTATTAACCTTCTTGTTCAAATAAAGCTGCCAATTCTAATGCAACGTTAACTCCAAATGAATATCCCAATATATAAAACTTCGATTTCACTTCAATCTGTTTCTTCAGTAACTGCAAGAAGATAACTTATTTTACTTTCATACTTACAATCCGTATACTAAATACCATTTATATGAATTTTGTTTGATATTACTTCAGAATATACATATTCAGGATATAATAATATACTACGATCTTTCAAAAGTTATAAATTAAATAACTAGTTTAATAGCAAAAACTTTTATTTTAGTTCAAGGTACCTTCATTATATCATATGCAATTGTTTTTATACTATTGTAATTTAAATCTGGCGTTAGTTGTAAAACTATTGCAGGCATTTTAAGTCGTTCACATAATAATTTGAAAACGTGGTAATTTCCGTCAAATCCCGGAATCATCAATAAGTAGGTCTCATCTGGATCAAATTCTTGTTCGTTCTGAAATTATAATAGATGGTATTAAAAATTTACATTTTAAAGAAAACTGGGTGATCAAGGATTGTAGTGTCGCTATTAACAATGATTTTATATTTATTATCTTTATCTTTTTCAGGCTTTATATATGTAACTTTAACTACATTATCAATTAACGTTAGGTGAAATAGTGCGCAAATACAAACAAAGGACCTATATTAAAGCTATTTACAAACTGTAGAGGTGATTTTTTGCTTTTTTTTATACTTAAAAACACTTTCACCTATTTGTGTAGAATTTTCGTAAATAACTACTGTTAAAAATGTTGCATTACTAAACCTTAATAATCCACTATACATACGTACCTCATTAATAGTGTGTATTTTTGTTGCCATATTTACTAAAACTTCAGTTCCTGTACATTCATCCTTTTCTATATATTTATAGAATGTTCTAAATCCTATATTAAACTGATTATTTATTTCGTCTTCAAAGTTCTCAACAAATTTATGTTCATTCTTTTCATTTGTCTTCAAAGAATTTGTTTTGATTTCTTTCGAGTTAATAGATTTTTCAAGATCTTTAAACACGTTTGTGAGTTTTTTCAAATGTACATTCAATTGAATTTCCTTCGACTCGTCAAACTATAAAGTTATTTTAAGCGTCAGATAAAGTTCTTTATCAAGTAATGATTATAAATGTTATTTTATCGTTTTGTGGATTTTTAAATTTTAAATACGAAGTATCTGCTTTTGAAAGTATCGTTTATTAATTAGTTTTACTTTATTCAAGCAATGAAGTTTGTTATATACAACTTCCAATTACAAACTAATTATTAATAAAAAGCATACCAGATTCAATAAACCAGTAAGGTAATGAAGAGCGGGAAGGCCAATTTTGCTGCGTTCTTCACAGATCATATCGCATGTTAATATTAAAATATTTTCAAAGTCATCTTTTGATATGTATGAAAGTATAACAAAATACCTAAAATTCATTGAAATTAAAATTTTAAATACTAGAAATTACCACCGGAAATATAAAAATTCTAATGTAGTATGTGCAATTTAAGCATTTGTAAATTGAAATACAGAATCAATCTACATCGTATAGATTTAAAATGCTGAATAAACTTACCTCAAACCAACGCATATACTTTTGGACACAGCATTTAAATTATGCAAAATATTATTCCTTTCTAAATCAGATTCGAAATTGCTTGTTTTTGTTGCTGTTTTGAAATCGCAATTATTCATTATAAAAATTCCTTCAATAATACCATTTTCTCCCATTTGAAACAGTCTCTCACAAGCATCTTTCTTAACAAGATTTTCAAAACAAACTTTTACGGATGCACTAAGTTTTTCCCAATACCTGAAATCGTGAGTATATATTAATAAGTACCTAACCGCTCTGGCTTCGCATGGGTGCAATGTATTGATTTGGCGTCATAAGTGTCCTATTTAGATCCATTCTTTGGAATTTCATTATTTACAGTTCATCGTAGTCATAGAAATTATTATAAGAATCTTCGTATAAATAACTTTTTTTTACGCGTAATTTAAATGTATGATAATTTTTAAGACATTTCTTGAAATTTGATGATATGAAATGAAAAAATCATTAACCCTAAAAGCGTCAACGTCGATGGAGTCACTATTATATTTTGTTACTAACCTTAGTTTAAATTTAACAAATCCGTTAAGAGGGGTGTGAAGAATAATTTTTTTAACACCTCGTCTTATAAGGTACTCAGTCAATTCGATACCAAGTTCGCTTTCATCGCATACTATGACGTAATTACCTGTCGCTCCAATGTCAATTCTGTATAAATAAAGATTGATCATTTGTTTACCCATAATGTTAGATTTGATAGATAGACGAAGAATAAATATACTGATGTCTGGTCAACCATTAACAAGGTGTTGCAGTCTACAACGAAATGTAATACAAAATATGACTATACTTTCTCCCTATAAAGTAGCAAGTATCTCGTAAATTAAGTCCGCAAATCAAAATATTTGCACTGAATTCTATGTTTTTATTTTTCTATGTAAATGCTTAATGAATAGTAATTATGTGAAGAAATATTGATTTTGCAACTTCTTTGATACATAAGAAAATGCATTCTTTGTTATTTACTGCTTAAATAAATTATTTTATGAATCCGTACTGAATATAATAAGAAGAGTATTTTATTTCTGCATATAGTTAAGCAAGTCTTAGAATAAAAATACGTTTTGTGCAAATAATTACTGTATATTCACTTTTTTACACGCATTATGGTTGATATCTTTATGGCCATGTGTTTATTGCTTGAAGTGAAAAAATCGGTCCGATCTAAATTCACGTTAAAGAATGTTCCCTTTATGTTATATCGAAAAATTGTTCTAAATTTCTAATTCAGCTAATATCCTCGATGCATGTAACTTTTTACTATGCTTGGTTGGCCCGTTATAAATTAATTAAATAGCTACGCTCCAGATAATGAGATATGTCTCTGGTCTGGATCTCATTGATCAAGTACGGAGCATGGAGACGCATTAGGTAGGATATTTATGGATATCAGTGTGACAAAAAAGAAAGAAAACTTCAAATAAGAAGAAAAAGAACATTTTAAAAATCTTTGACGTATTACGTTTTACACCGCCACTTTACTTATTTATAGGCAAAGCCATCAACCGTTTCACACGCTGTTATTTTTTTTCATCGCATTACGCTGGTGGGGTCTATTTACACGGTCCCACCTGCCCCTTCAATGCTTATTTGTTAATTATACGACAACGTAATCATACCCATCACTTATATTGTCAATCTGATTATCCGCATTTAGCATATTTACATGAATTCTTCCTTTATCGTTATCAAAAGAGGCACGCTGTTGGAACGTTCTAGATTCGTCTGTAGATTTATAAACAATTCTACTTAGTGGTCGTACAATTCCTTTAGCGATACTCTCACTGATTAACCTTTGGAGTATCTTGAAAAGAACATAATAAATAAATTAATGCAGGAGGTGTGTAGGGTTATTATATGTGTTTGTATATCCGGTTAATTATCTCCTAATTTGGTGCTTACCTTTTTCTCTTCAGAATTATTGAATATAAACACGCTGGGTAAATCAACAATGTGGTAACTCTTATCTAAGTCCAAACATGACATTTCGAAATCTGTATCTTGGGTATTATCAAAATCATTTATTACCAGGAATAATCCGAATTTCTTAACACATTGCGTCACTTGCTGTAAACAAATGTAAATAATTGAATCATAGTTTTAAAGACGGTGTAAAGAGAAATATTAATTAAATTGAGAAAGTTAGATGATATAAAGTCACATACATTAAAGGATATATATTTAAATAATTCCTACCAAGTCATTAATTATGACTATATAAATTACTTACTTTCTTTAATATTCCACTAAACGTATTTATAACAATATCGCATCCTTCTTGTTTAGTGTTACATTTGACCATATCTAAGAAACTGCCATCTTGAGAATTACCAACGTTATCCTCTGAAATTAATCATTAATTTATTAGAAATTCTGCCTTATTTACCTTGTGTTTTTTTCTGTTATCTCAAGAGATTATATTTTATTAACGAAAAAAAACTGTGTTATTCTATCTTTTCTATATTTCCCGACATAAAGCTTTTATTTACTTTGGTATTAAAACATGATTAAATAGCTTTTCATAGGTAAATTGAAGTATTTATTATGATTATTATTTTCATCTCGTAATCGACCATTGTTGAATTTCTCTGCTTATGTGCTACAGTATAAATAGAAGAAACATAACGGCATATATTTATTTACACGTAATAAGTATACTCTTTTACCTTTTAAATCGGGAAACAATTTAAGTAGGAACAACTTATCTTCGTCATTCTTCACTGTAGTGTAGATAGTACAGTCTAAGGCTAAACATAGTGATATAACAGCTTGACCTAGAGCTTTTATTCCATCTGTTACTAGAACTACATTGTGTTTACATAAATTGCATTTCATTGTCTGCAATAAAACACAAAAAAAATTGTTACGCACAATAACATCATTCCATTTTATTATTTTGGGCTACATTTTATTAAAAGTCAAAGTAGAGGTTTTTTTGGAAAAATTTTGCTAGTTCATATTTCAGCTAATAATACTTTTTGCTCTCACCATCGAGGTTGATAAAAATATGAAGTAGTTTCGGGTAATGAGCGTTAGTTTCAACAAAAAATAAAAGACAAAGTGGTTCTTATGTTTTTAACTCTTATAGATTTCTTAAGTATCTTTGTTTGAATTTTAGTGAGTCCACTCACGCATATTTACTTCGCTATATTTTAATGTAGATGATACTTGGTTTTTAAAGAAGAATTTTCATTCACATTTTAAAATTGCAAATGGTTGAATGGATTTATAAAACCAAGGGCAATTAATTAACTATATCAGCTCATATCTTGAATTTTCTAAATAAAATTACACACTAATAATAATATTTCTGCGAAATCACAAGTTTATTCGAAATCTTGGTGAAACTATTATATAATACTTAGAATAATTAAAATGAAGCTATACAATATTGAAAACTGGGATAGAGCTAAATTCTGGCCAGAGTCTGAATAAAAATATTACATGAAAAACCGTAAACATAAAATGATATCTAAGAAACGTAATAAAAATATTTTCCTCAATTTTTATAATCAGCAAGTTTTTCATTGTGGGAACCTCCATCAGTATTATTTTAGTTCGAAGATAAACTACAGTTTACACTAACCAAACAGTAGAATGCATAGAGGTAAGAAAGTGGCACGGTAACGGCATCTTCTAAACTCCAGTATTCAGGTACTGGCCATATTAAATCCGGATCAACCATCAGTGAATTATTTCCATCAGTTGTATACACTACACCCATTACTCTACCTAGACTGGAAATAATTAAAATAATTATATACATTTTTCAGAATACAGGTAAGATACCTTAGTTTTTTATTTAATCTTGTATGATATAAACAATCTTGCAGAACATCTGTTCTCAATAAATTAACATGACTTATTTTATTTTGAAATTTTATCAGGTAGTAGCTGTGTGTATATGTGTAGCTGTGTGTACAGGTACAGTGATGCTATTTCCAAACTTTCTCTGATGTACTTATTGAAGGCTTCTTATAGTATTTCCAGTTAACTTTTATATACTTTACTCACTTTTTACTGATTCCACTGTAGTCAAAAAACTTTCCACTAAACTCATTCGTATGAATCGGAAGTCCGGTATAAGTAATCTAAAAAGTGTTTCTTTATTTAAGACTGTATTAAAAAAACATTATTTAGATTTAATCATTTCTAAAAACTTACCTTAATATTGCCTTTTAAGTCTCTTAGGTCTTCAAATACAGGCTTGTCAAGAAATATCACATTTTCGATGACGACTCCCGCGCACCTATTGTCAAAATATTCGCAATTAAAACCTATATTATATAAACTTAACTTTATTGTTGGTAAGACTTTTTAATTATAGTGTGTGTTTCAAAAAAAGTAGCGTAATGTTTTTAGGGTTCATGTAATGCCAGAACAAATTTGAATTCATGTGTTATCGTTAAAATTTTTACATCAGTCTGAGTGACATCTTTTGAAAAGATGCAATATGGTAGCAGTGTCTCCGTTTCTAACGTGGGAAGTACGATATGGATATCAAATTGAAGGTCTTGGGGACCTTTTACATTAAAAACATTGTTCCACAGGACGATTATCCGACAGCAATAACAATTTTATTTATCTGTTTCATCAGTGAGTATTTGAATGACCTTACGCTTCGTATATACAGATTAACTAATACAACTTGCTTCTATTTTCTAGTTCGTTTTTGGCAGAGCAGTTGCGATTTTTAATATATTGGCTATTTTATTTCAATGGTATACGTTTACCTTGTAACTCCATCGTTTTTATTTACGTACGCGGGATAATATATGACGTGATCCTGATGAATTTGTTTAACCTTTGTATTTTCCTTTATATCTATTGTAATCTTATGTATGTATTTAAGTACTGATATCCCGTTATGTTCTCTTGTAAGGACATTAAGCTGAATCAATGAATCGAGGAAAGTTGCCCATTCGCCAATCCATTCTACGTTTGCGTGTCTTATAGGAATAGTTGTTAATTCTATTGATCGAAAGTCGCCCCTGCAAGTTTAGAATTTTTTTTAGCAATAGTTATAGTGAAATCTTTGAACAAACTTTAATAAACCAATATTATTTAAGATATTACTAGACTAGATACTTACGTAATTTTTTGTCAAACCATTCCTAAACGCAATTGAATTGTTCAAGCAAATTAATCAAAGTATGTATAGTTGTATTTATTAATACTAACGATTTCATAAAATACTGTTGATATGATATAATACATTTATATCGTATTTTACAAATGTTATAGAAACTGGCTATCAACATGGTTAATTATTTCATTGGTGTTTAAAGAAGCGCCCATAAATTTCTTAACAAAGTATTAATTAATGTTTTAACAATTTTTTCTTACTTGTATGAGTAGCCACGACGGTGAAATAATTTGTATACATCTCTCTTAGTTAATAATATATCATCATTTATATCTAATGTAGTTGAAGTAGTTTGTACGCCGTCAACATCCGTACTTACTATACCACTAACTACAAGCTTCTTTTCAAAAGTCACCTATAAAACAAATGTATTTATGCACATAGTCCCTGTAATTAGATAAAAGTCACAGAATGTTATGTACCAGAATCTTGTACATTATCTCGTTGCATATATGATACAATAATTGGCAAATAACATAAAACAGCGACAGTATCAATAATTACTAAAAATATACTATTTACCTCAAATTTATCATTTCCTTTGCTAATCACAACATAAAATCTTAACATTTTCTTGGCTTCGATAATAACTTCATCGTGAAAATGCACTTTATCAAATACAACCGATAATTGTTTATAGTCTATCCCATGATACATGCCTAAAGTATGCCACACAAGAAGTAAAAGGGATGCTTCGGGAAATATATTCTTACCTAGAAAATAGTAAACTAGTGCTCAGAATAAGCGAATCTATGGACACAAGGTTTATATTATTTTAGAGAAAGAGATGCCTGTAATAGTACATTAAAATTTGAAGTAAAAATATGTTTGAAAATTACCATCTCTAATATTCCCTTTAATATATTTATAATCATCATCTTCTACTGATAATATAAATTTCTGTGATTTAGAAATTATTCTTTTCTTTTGCTTATATTCATTGGTAGGCCTGAAAATAATAAAATTGTAAAATCTTATTTCAATTTATTTTAATATTTTGGTTGAATACGCCATATACTCGTATTAAAATTAAAGGGTTCAAAATTAAGAAACTTGATTTCACTAAGGTAACTCGATAAATGCAAAACAATTGGAAAAAATATACAATATAGCTCAATTCGACTCTCACATATCTTAAAAGTTGAATCTTAAAAAAACTGCTTGAATTGGATAAAGAAATATATGAATTCAAAATCATACCAGTCTTCTCTATGTTCCCATTCTATTAAATGAGAAAGAAGGGGAGTCGTTGTTGATACAGGGTATTCTATTGCTGGATATAGCACGCTCACATTCGGATTTAACCCTACTTCGTATAACCTGAAAATTATAAATGAGTACATCTCCTTTCCAAATTAATGAATCATGTAAGTTTTCGTACATTCGTTCCACTGTATATTTATGGTTAGCGATCCCATAAAGCTTGCTCAGTTATTGGTATCTTAAGTGTCTGATAAGTCATGGGTATCAGCTAGTCTATAAATAAATTAAAAATTGCTTTTTCTCTTAAATTTATTGTTCGATATTGATATCGATCCTATAAAAGTATAAAATATGGTCTGATCACACGAGGTTGCAAAGCGCATTCTATTTGTAAGCTCACCTTCCAATAGCTTCTAAAAGAAATTGAACAGGATCGTCGAGCCCACGTTTACTTAAAGATATATACGTTGATTCTGGATGAGACTGTTTTAGAATTGATTGCATTTGCCCGTGAGGTGCTATCTCTATCATTATTGCATCTTCAGGTATATTCCTAGCAGCCTCCTCAAAAAACACTGGTTCCTGTTTAAATTTGAAACTTAATTTAGAGATTACCTAACTATAATGTAATGATTGTGTATTAATTTTTAGTTGAGCTTTGGATATTATTACTTTATATTTTATCTACGGTTTATAGCTATACCATAAAGATCGTCATGCATTTCCGAAATCGTAGACCATTAGTCTGGTCTTACGAGTTAAACTGCCGATTAAACAAAATGACATTAACCGTTGTAAAGAAATAATTAAATGATTTTCTGGAACGAGAACTATGCGCGAGTAGCAAATACATGTTTCAAATAAAAATAAAATTTACTAAAGCAATCTGTCAAAAGGCAGCCATTCTTTGTTATCTTTTTCAGAGCCTCTTAAAATTGCGAAATATTAACTATTTAATTAACTAATTTACAAGAAGTAAGAATATTTGTCACTTCCACATTAATTAACAGCATTAAATGTCGACATATACAAATGTTAAATTGATTATTTAATTTGATCTACTCACAAGTAGATTTCTTGTGTGATATTCTGCAGAAGAAAATTCAGCTGCAGGAGTATTCCACAATCTTTCCAGAACTGATGATGACAGCCATTTGGAGCTCCGTGGTTTTGGGTCTTTAATAACTTTCTCCAAGAGTTTTGTTATTAAACTTTCTGGAATGTTGGAGATGGATTTATTAATTATTTCAGTGCCGTAACTAGAGGACAAAGGTAAAATAGGTAAGGGTAGAAATATAAGCATGTATATTCAATTTGTATCCGCAATTTAGTATAGAAGTATAAGGATGAAGGTCTTTAATTTATTTTTTTTACAAAAAGGTACAATCATCCACCTTAACATTCACATCTCTGCCACATGTAATTTTCTCTCATCCGTCTCTTTCGTAGCCCAGCACTCAGATGCATACAGCATGACTGGTATAAAAAGGTACAATCACAGATAACAAATTGGTAATGAAACTATTGATTAGTTACATACCCACAGTGTAAATCGACAACAGGTTCAATCATTTGCTAAGTTTGCATTCAACCGTCGATCATCGATACGTTTTAATTACTTTTTGCTGTGTCACAATTGTTTTCTGTTACAGTGAAATGTGACAGTGGCCAATCAATTCCAGGCGGATGTGTAAAGTAACGTTCACTCTAATATTTTTTGACGAATAGTTAATAAACGTTTTTTTTAATACTTAATCAAACATTTTGATTGTAATCTTTTGTGAACCAACTTACAAAATTACTACAATTAATTACTATTAAAGTCTTACCAGTATGGGTGACATACGTTAAATGGAAGGGAATATTACAGCAATCCAACTCCTTGACGAAAATACCGCGATTCTCCAACTCTTTTGCAAATTGTCTAGTGGCATCGCAAGGCCCCGATATCGTGGATGACTTCGGACTATTGTGACAAGCGACTTCTATTCCAGGAGGACAGAGTCTTTTTAACTGAAAATATATTTAATTAAATTCGTTTGTTAAAATGACTGCTCTGTACTCAACAATAAAAAAGTTATGATCTGAATAAAGATATTGTATAAATTCGTTACTTCCGTAACAAAAAATTTATTGTCTATGTTGCCGAAAATGATAACATGTTAAATAGTGAGATTCGTTTGTATATTGTTTTTCTTTTCACTACGATGATTGACATCTTTGATCTAATTTTTTGCTTGGCAATAGCTCACGCTTACTTATACGCAGTGCAGTTTCGTTGTTTCATTATGATACTGATTTGCATTTTTTCTTCCTTTTTTCATTTTGTATAATTTTGCACAGAAACTTATTTATATCCAGAAGTTGATATAAAATAAACGACTAATAACGAATCCCTAGAGGAGTAAGAAAAAAAATTACTCACTTTTTCATATCCAAGTCCAACAGCTACCATTGCTCCACGCGTAAAAGGTGTGTCGTTCCAAAATTTGAAACGAATATAATTTGAAATCAAAACCTGCTCCACGTTAAGGGAACCATCGGCATAACTGCTAACTATGTCTCCCATACTATGCCCTGTTAATAAAGTAGTGTAACTGTCAGTGTAATTAAACTCAAACAAATTGACGTTTGGTTTTCTCTATTAATCTAATGTGTATACCTAATGTTCACGTTGGAGGCAAGTTGGCAAAGCACTGTCTATAAATTACAGAAAGTCTAATTAAATTAATTATACTATATTCATAAAATATATACCAATAATTTGACAAAAGTATACTAAATCATTGTTAGCGAATATATGACTAAATAGCTATATCCAGTCGAATACTAATTTTTAAACTTTCTAACTAAATATTGTGACTTGCATTATTTTAGTTGGATTAATTAATGAAGTGACGAAAGAATAGTTTGCCAGTTTAATAAATTTATTTCAATTCTTATGAAAACATTTGACAAATTGCTGCCAATATATAAAAGATTTCAGAACACTATAGAATGTTTTTAATTGTGTCGATTTTTATGAAGATCTTTTTTAGTACTTCATTAAAACCTACGGGATTTACGTAGCATTAAAATTAATATATATGATAACAATTTTTATAACTAATTAGACACATAAACACATTACACTAAATTACATTAGTACTTATTAAAAGTATACAGTTCGGGGAATTCACGTTACCATGGAGTTTTGGCGTTATCGAAAATCTACTTATCAACGGTGCTAATAAACGCATACTAACTCTATGTTAATGCCTAGCATACCTACTCTCTATAGAATACAAGGATCTCATATCAAAATATTACTAGTGTAACATTCCCAAATTAATTATCATATGTTATGGTTTAATGTCTTACCAATTATTAAATCAGGAACTATACCCATCTCGTATAGCAAATCTGTGAAAGCTATTTGCACTGCAGTTACTCCAATCATCACATCTGTAAAATCAGCGTCTGTGACGACATTCGCATCGCTCAGAAGACTCATAAGGTCAAAGCCTTTTGACTGAAGAATTTTATGAGATCTATAACAAATTATTGTAATGAAAAATTCTTAAATCATGTTATATGTGATAAAGATTGCATATTAACTAGTAGAGGATAACAGAACGTAAAATGATAAAGTAGAATTGGTAGGTCAGCATTTTATAGTTGAGTTAAAAATAATTATTGTTTATGTTCCGCCTTATAGAGGACCTGTTTTAGGCTCGGTAATGACCATCAAGATTTAAATGAAAACAACATACTTCTCCATGGACTGGGCAAAGATTGGCACCTTCATTAGTTTTGAACTCAAAGTAGGCCATGATGATCCTATACCACTGTACACAAACACCACAGGCCCTGGCGTATTATTGTAATATGCAACAGTTTTGGTTAAAGTTGAAACACGACCTTTGTAGTCAGCGTCTGTCGAAAAATGTGTTTTTTTATATTTATTCTTTTCGTTCAGCTACAATTCTAAGACATGTAAAATAGTTACAAACAGAAAATTATCATTGAATGTAATTCAATCTATAGCTTCTAGATGTACTTTATACAATAGTAGGAGTATTTCTTTTAGTTTCTGCCTTATTGAACGTGTTTTCTCCTTTATATCACGGGCATGTGTAATGGAAAGTTATTGCACCTCATTTCGTTCTGTCTTTCCTACAAAAGTACATGGACGTGTACACGTTACCCTAAATGCATACATCCTGTCAAGAACAAAGAAGTTCGGAAATTCTTGCCGGCTGTACTTTTTAGATGTCGAAATACCTCCTGGTCAATGTTCTTACGGTATCAGGCTTGTCAAACAAGGCATGTAGGCAATGGCGATATTCAATTTAGTTTATCACTGACAGTAGCCATTGGTTTGGAACTGTACCATACTTTCCGCTACTCAACAAGTTTTGCAGAGCTAGTATAAAATTATATACACACTGGCCAACCCAGAAACGAAACAATCCAGAAAAGACCAACCATGACAGGTTTATAGCATTGCTCATGGTGGTAGAGATCTAGTCAAGTAAAAATAGCTAGCCGCCAGATAGACCAGCATATACCGAAACATGATACGTCTAAGTATGTATTTGCAGTGGTTGTTGTTACTCCTGTGTCTGACGTTAGAGATATTGTCGGGCGCATTTATTTTGTTCAATCTTATACATTAATGCTTCAATCTGACCACTATTCAGTTAATCAGCGAAATTAAAAAAAATAAAAATATAGTAATATTGTAATACGCAAAAGTTCTTTTGTTTGAACGCACTAATCTATTTAGATACTAGGCGTATTTACTCTCTCATTCTTGCGGCTTCCGAGTTAATGTATATTTGATCTGTCAGTCCAAAATAATACATTTCTGGATGAAATTATGTGACCTTTTTTATACCACTGACAACGTTTATATAAAATTTCTTGATAATCACTTAGTTAGGTATGAAAGCTTAATAAGCAAGTAAACTTACAATTGTTTTCATAATATTTCTAGTAATTAGGATTCATCAAGAGCTGTTGTAGACTATTTAACGCTACAACCTCAATATTTAACTACTATCAATAATACATTTCAACGACGTAAAATAATAGTACAAAGCAAGTCGTGTAATGCAAGACGGAAAAAATTAAACCTGAGTGAAACTACTTAATTAATTGCAAATAATAGTTGAAAATTTATTTAACATTTTAATTTCGAACTATGGAATTATTTCTGTTTCATAAAGTTACTTACTAAGTATAGCATACCCGCGAAAATTATATACACACTGGCTAACCCAGAAACGAAACAATCCCGAAAAGACCAACCATGACAGGTTTATAGCATTGCTCACGGTGGTAGAGATCTGGTCAAGTACAAATAGCTAGCCGCCAGATAGACCAGCTTATACCGAACCATGATACGTCTAAGTATGTATTTACAGTGGTTGTTGTTACTCCTGTGTCTGATGTTAGATCAGGTCTGATGTTAGTTATTCAGTTAATCATCGAATTTAAAAAAAAATTAAGATATAGTAATATTGTAATACGCAAGAGTTCTTTTGTTTGAACACACTAATAATCTATTTAGATAATAGGCGTATTTACTCTCTCATTCTTGCGGCTTCCGAGTCAATGTATATTTGATCTGTCAGTCTAAAATAGTACATTTCTGGATGAAATTATGTGACCTTTTATGTGCCACTGACAACGTTTATAGAAAATTTCTTGATAATCATTTAGTTAGGTATGAAAGCTTAATAAGCAAGTAAACTTACAATTGTTTTCATAATATTTCTAGTAATTAGGATTCATCAAGAGCTGTTGTAGACTATTTAACGCTACAACCTCAATATTTAACTACTATCAATAATACATTTCAACGACGTAAAATAATAGTACAAAGCAAGTCGTGTAATGCAAGACGGAAAAAATTAAACCTGAGTGAAACTACTTAATTAATTGCAAATAATAGGTGAAAATTTATTTAACATTTTAATCTCGAACTATGGAATTACTTCCGTTTCATAAAGTTACTTACTAAGTATAGCATACCCGCGATACACGTGCTGAGGTGTATCAGTTTGATAAATATTATGTAGAAGTCCAATAACTTCTGGGTCTAACGGATGACACTTCAGCAAGTTTAGTTTTCGGTTCATCCAAGTTTCCTGTCTACCCGATGAAAGGATTAGGTATGGAATTTGACTTTTATAGCGGTCGTTATTCTGTAAAGGTTTACAAAATGTAAGTAGATCACATACTTTGTTTTAATAATGTCTCTTTGATATTGAAACCATAATTATACAATAATAAATGGTCCTTTGTAAAGCAAATATCTTTTTCTGTAGGAAAGATCGGTTTAATCGCTATGTTAGCTCACGATGTTCTCGCAAAATGAAGCTTAAAAAACATATTAAGCTAGCTGATACCCGTGGCTCAGCACGACGATTTTAGGTTGTATTAAAGACTTGTAAAATTGTGAGAAAATGTAGAAATACAGAAATGCTCTTTCAAAAACATTTGTAGATATGACATGTACATCACTTACTGTAACATGTAAGGCATACATCAAATATGTAAATACTAATAGAGTGTCGGATGGGATTTACCATCAGCAACATATTTGGAACTTTAACCCATTATGTCACCCCCTTATTATATCACTTAGACTATATACAACAATTGACTATATAAACCTATACAACAAGAATACTATACGTTATGTCTTAAAATATTATTATATAGATATAATATGTCATATATCATTATAATAATTAAGTTTTTGTGGCGTTACAAAAAGTAATCGCTTGCTTTCTATTCTAAGCATTTTGATTATTAACAGTTTGAAATATCACGCACATTCTTATATTTAATTAATATCCCTTATATCTTGGATTATATTTGACATAAATATTGCACTATCAAGATGGCTCTTATAATTTAGCTATTTGGCAGTGAAAACCTCGTGAAAATCGGTACAAGTATTGCGGATATATTTCACTGCAGACGAAGTCGCGTACCAGTCTGGAATAAAATAGATTAAGTTACTTATGATTTCAGCTATCTGCCAGCGAAATTTCCGTCAAAATCAATTGAATCGTTTCGAAGATTACCTCGAATAAACAGACAGATAAAAAAAGATGGATTTTTGTTATAAGTAGCGTATAATAATTTCAAATCCATATACTTAAAATATACAGCAGTATAGTGTTACGCATTTAAGCATTATCTTACTTTCTCCTTGTAATGTCCTTTTAGTAAAGCGTGATAGGTGGTACCGGTGAAAGAGAAGCTATTTATTGCAGTAAAACCTCTGTTAAAACCAGCACTGTCTATCAAAACTTGCACATTACCGTCTTGGACTGAAGGGATATCCAAAGGTGCGTTGTAATGGAGATTAGCTGGTAACTGTCCCGTATGGTAAGCTAGACATAGCTGAAACGAATAACTATTTATATAATAAGCTCAGAAGTTTTTTTCGCTACAAAAAATATTTATAGAATCTTTTAAGTAAAAACTTCTCTGAGCACATTGAGCGGTATTTTTGACAGGGAATAAAGTTATGTTTTTGCGTCATGACATGACATATTCTAGTAAAGCATGACCGAGCGTATTGCGCTTGCGCGGCTTCTGTCAGACTAGCGACACTTAATATGGCGACCAGTGCCAGTAACTGTAATAATTTTAATATACAAATATACTAGCGGACCGGGAGGACCTTGTTCTGCCTTGATAATAAAAAAAATCTAAAATTCAACCGCAGTGCAACCTACCGGTTCCAGTTGCCATCTAAACCGTTCTCGTATACACTGGAACACGCACACAAAATTTCATCAAAATCGGTCCTGCCGCTTAGGAAAAGTTCAGTGATATACACACGTACAGAAGAAATTTATATATAAAGATTAATATAAAATACAAATTATATAAAAGTTCTTGTTTTGAGTTTTCATTTCTGTTGGTAGTCCTAATGACTGCCTCGATTTTTTTAAGACCGTTGCACTCCAATCTCATGTTAGACTTAAAAATTTCAAAATTTCCTATATATATTCCTATGGTTTTGGCCTAAGGTTTAACTTTAGAATTAACTTTTCGGTGTGAATAACTTTAAAATCAACTATAATGTCAGAAATACTTAAAAGTATATTACAAAGCAATATCTTGACAGAACAGGTGAAATCTATAGAGTATGGTTTCAATTTTTGCAAGGGTCAGCTAAATTTATATTGTATCAAATTTATACAATAACGTAATTAAAGTAATTTTACAATAACGGTGGAAAGTATGTATCTTCCCAAGAAGTATAAACGAGACATAGCTATATTGATAGCTTCTAATATAAATAAAGTGACTCAGAATTAGCATCTAGTTCACCTAATGATATAGTGATTAAATATTTAAACTAGTTGATAAGACAAAGGGGCAGTGTAATATCACATGGTACCACTAAAATATTGATCGCTTCTCCAGACATTAGACATAGAATAATAATAAATAGAGAGAGACTAGACATATTATGTTTTACAGAAACATGGCTTACACCTAATAATATGCTATTTAATGTACCCCATTTTTCAGTTGCCAGTGTATTTAATAGAACAATCAATGCCGGTGGTGGCTGTATTATATTATTAAAAAATCATTTAAAATATAAAGAGAGATGCAGAGATTGATAAATAAATTATTTTCTGTGTTAATAGACCTCCATCATCAAGTATTCATCAACTCTTACAAAAAATGAAGGAAATTGT
Organism: Antheraea pernyi; assembly: GCA_015888305.1. Lineage (NCBI taxonomy): Eukaryota > Metazoa > Arthropoda > Insecta > Lepidoptera > Saturniidae > Antheraea > Antheraea pernyi. The sequence goes on from MU160183.1 coordinate 87,512, forward strand.
AATAAGAATATTTAATAGTAATAAGCAAGTTTCAGTCTGTGTTGACTTTAATATATATATTTTAAGTATGTCGCCAGAGATCTCTATGTTCACATCTCATAATTTAGGTCATTTAACCTGGATCCTCTTTTTAATGAGCCAACTAGATGTACCTCTCAGACTGTGTCTTGTATTGATAATATCTTTACTAATTTCAAGACCATTGGCGATGGTAATATTACGGGGATACGGTCTGATCACAAAGGACTGATCTGATGAAGGAACATCATCATCATCGTCATCAGCTTGTAAGAGACCCACTGCATAAGCCTCTTCCCGAAGGAAGGTATGGGCGTAATCACCACGCCAGCCCACAAAGTATTGGTGATTTAAAACTCTGAGCAATCCACAGTTCTATATGTTTTCCACATATAGTAGTACTACAAGAACATTTCTCAGGTTCATGTTTCCTCACGATGTTTTCCTTCACCGTCAGCCGATAGTGTTACCAATTTAAATTAGTAAATGTACGCGGATTCCGAATAATTCGTTGGTACATGCCGGGGTTCGAACCTGCGGACATAGAAATAGTATTCCACCGATCAAACCACTAGGCCACCACGACTACTTTACTCCTACTTCTACTCCTTGTTAAAATAAATTTTGATAAACCCAGCAGTGACTGTAATAAAACGACTAGGCTAATATCCAAAAATAAATTAGGTCTTCTAAATCATAAAATTGCACAAAATTTATCTTTCAAGAATTTTATTAATCAAGATCCAGATAGTGACTATAACAACTTATTTAATAACATAAGCACGAAGAAGCACGCACTAAGAAAGGTTATTAGTGTAAGGAAAAAAATAATGTCTAGTGAATGGAGAGAATTTTTAGTGAATGGGCAAATACAGGCATTAAAATAAGTAGGAATGCAGAAGTAATCTTGGAAATCTTGGTGGTTGTAGTTGGTGATGATCCCTCTCTTCCGGCTGTGGTCAAGGTCATGGCTGGTGGAAAGTCTTCGTGGAATGTAATTGTCGCGTTTGGTGAATGTGTCTAGCTACATAAGGAGATAGCAGAGAGAGCCCGCGAAAGGGACGCTGCGATTGCAGACAACGGTCGCTGTAGAACCTGTAAAGGAGGGGAGGAGGAGGCGAGTTCCACCAGAGGTATGGGGGGGGGAGAACTTACCTTTACTTACTTACTTACCACGTAAGTAGGCAAGATCAGGGGTTAGGCGGGCATAGGGTGTAGGTAGGTAGGCAGTGACAAACACACGTGCAGAAGAAATTTATATATAAAGATTAATATAAAATACAAATTATATAAAAACTCTTGTTTTGAGTTTTTATTTCTGTTGGTAGTCCTAATGACTGCCTCAATTTTTTTAAGACTATTGCACTCCAATCTCATGTTAGACTTAAAAATTTCAAAATTTCCTATATATATTCCTATGGTTTTGGCCTAAGGTTTAACTTTAGAATTAACTTTTCGGTGTGAATAACTTTAAAATCAACTATAATGTCAGAAATACTTAAAAGTATATTACAAGCAATATCTTGACTGAACAGGTGAAATCTATAGAGTATGGTTTCAATTTAATAACATAAGCACGAAGAAGCACGCACCAAGAAAGGTTATTAGTGTAAGGAAAAAAAAATTTTTTTTGATTGGGCAACTACAGGCATTAAAATAAGTAGAAATCGATTGTACGACCTGTATCATAAGAGATCACTAACAAATAGAGAATCATTTCAGGCTTATGTTAGAAATTATGTTAAAGTTATTAAACGTGTTTGTGTAGCTGCCAAAGCAACATTTTAGGAATTAAAATTCTCAAGTCTGGAAATAAGACCTAAACTGTCTGGCATATAATAAATAAAGAATTAAGAAAAAATAAAATAAATGATATCTCATTTAATTTAAGTGTCGACGGAGTATGTATTTCAACCTCTGAACTGAGGTTCCAACTGTTTTCCAAGATTACTTCACTAACATACCTTCACAAATAACATAGCGTATAACATCATCAACAGAGGGATATGCCGCTCTTTTAAAAAATATAAGTGCATCTATAAATTCAAAATTTAAGTTCTCATCTATTAGTGCAGGTGAAATATAAGGGCCTCCAAACAATTCAATTTAAAAAACACCGAAGTCATATGGGGAATGTCAGTAATAATACAGTCGTTATTTGTCACTATTTCACCACATTTGGCTAATATATTTAATCAGTGTATAACAAAAGGAACCTTCCCTAATTTAATGAAAGTAAGCAAAGTGGTTTCTTTGTTTAAATCAGGCTGCAGAAGTAATCTTGGAAATCTTGGTGGCTGTAGTTGGCGATGATCCCTCTCTTCCGGCTGTGGTCAAGGTCATGGCTGGTGGAAAGTCTTCGTGGAATGTAGTTGTCGCGTTTGGTGAATGCGTCTTGCTGCATAAGGAGATAGCAGGGAGAGCTCGCGAAAGGGACGCTGCGGTTGCAGACAACGGTCGCCGTAGAACCGGACGTGGGAGAAAGAGAAGGAGAGGAGTAGGCGAGTTCCACCAGAGGCCACCCTGAGGGAACCTCCCACGTAGGCTACGTAGGTATGGGTGGGGGAACTTACCTTTACTTACTAACTTACCACGTAAGTAGGGGTTGGGCGGGCGTAGGGTGTAGGTAGGTAGGCTTGGTAGGGTTAGGGATTGGGTGGGTGAATGGGGGGGAGCTGGTTAGGTAATCTCTAGTTTGCCTACCTACTTCGTCGCTAGGTTGTGTAGGTAGGAAGGGTAGGGTTAGGATCGAGGGGAGATTGGATAGGAGATAGGTAGCTTAGGACGGAGTGGACCTCGGGGAGGCTATGGCGGTCGAGTCAGCTCAGGCCTTCCACCGGGGGCCTGACAGTCCATGATGGATTTTCTCTACACGTTAAAAAAAAAAAGTTGTTATGCTGACGATATTGTTATTTGCGCTTCCGGCTGGCTGTCGGACTTTCTTAGGAAGCGCGTCGAAAAAGCCGTTTGCACACTCGATGAATGGTTTCATCGATGACGCATAGAAGTTAATACTGATAAGAGCGCCGCGATACTCTTTGATCCTTTACGACGTAGTAATAACTTTTCAACCTTTTACGACGTAGTAATAACCTTGAGCCCATCAGGCTATACGGAACCGATATCCCTTGGGCCGATAAAATATCTCGGTGTTACATTAGATATACATCTAAATTTCGATTCATATATTGAAAGAGTACGAAACAAAGTGGCTATGGTTTTGGGTCGCCTCCATGCATTGCTTTTCATAGGAGTAAGATATCCCTCAGACACAAGCTCACTTTGTATAAGACGTAATGACATATAGCTGTCCTGTTATTGTGCATATGTAGAAAGACAATGTTAATAAGTTGTAGGTTCTTCAAAACCGCGTTTTACGTAAAATAACCGGTGCCCCGTGGTATGTGCGGAGAGTCGATCTCCATAGGGTCCTAGAGATGCCTTCTATCTGGATGTACGTAAAATCACTAACGATTAGTTATTTTGAAAAAGCCGTGACTCATCCCAGTCCGTTAGTGGTATCCGCCGCAAAATACGAACCCGTACCGAACGCTGCGCGTTGTAAAAGACGTCCGCGACTCTCCCGATGAAATAACGGCAGTGAACGATCAGCCTGTCTCTTTAAAAAGAGCGTGCTCACACCCACGCCCGCGTAACCACAGATCACACCGCCGTGGTCTGGGGGTAAATTTCGCTCCCGCACATCAGACTAGGCCCCCCTCGGCAGCAACTCAAGCCTAGGTCCATTCCCTTGACGTGGAGCTTTTGAGTACGCTGCTCGCGCGATACAGTGACACAAAATCTTACAACACTGCAACAACATTACACATATCACCTCCACACACGTGCACGCATACATATAAAATCTACTATGTGACAAACTAAGATCCTGCCAAAATCTCTCTAATACTGAGAAGAGTAACATTAAAGTTTGAGCAACTTATATTAAGAGATCTCTCTCATACATTCTTAATAAGTTAATGTAAGTCCGCAAAAACTTAGATAAGCTAGATTAAGTAAAAGACCGCTATAATTTTAATATCAGAAACTACAAATTGATCATACCTTATTCTAGAATAAATAAAAGTAGCAGTTTCAGGGAGATACCTAATAGTGTACAGTTCTACAACAAAATCTCAAAGCACAAATTTATTATCGGACAGTAAGTTGAAGCACCATGTCAGGTACATTTTTATGTCAACAGGCTTAGTTTAGACCAATATATGTACGATAGCGTTGTCTGAAAATAACACCCCTCTTTGTGCATCTCCTAAAAACTATTCTAAAAATATTGTTTTGTTACAAAATATGCACAACAAAATGGTAAACTAGATCGATTGCTTGCTGATTATCCCTGATAACTGATTGTTTTCTGAACCGGTGATAGTTTTTACGTTCATAAGCGCTTTATTAGGGCCTAAACTGAATAAAGTATTTTTGATTTTATTCCGCTTTAGTAAATAATTCTGTTTGCAAAAAATAAGACATAATACCCGTACCACTATTTAAAATTATGATGAAATAATTGAGAGTTGCAACATAGTGAAAAATAATTGCGTCATATTAAATAAAATAATAAATACTTTTGTGAGAGAACACATTCCTGATGCGCCTTCACTATTGCCCATATTAGATTTCACACTTCCAACTTTAATGGGATTTTTTCTTCCGTAAACTTGTCCTATGGCTGCCAATTCATTACTGTCAGCTTGTGCAATACCTAATAAATAACATACAAATTATTAGAATGAATAAAAAATGATCAGAATATTAGTTATATAAAGTAAGTCGTATTTTTTTTTCTTTACGCTAAATCTATAAACACATTTCGCTCTTCTGTACTTTCTCTAGAATGGACTGATAATTGTGATAATATAATTTTCATTTGAGTTATAGTTGCTATATAGATGACTGGTATATTTTATCACGACAATATTTTCATGAAATTATTACAGCATTTGCGTCCACATTATTCCATAATATGCGAACATAAAAAAGACTTCTCGAATTTTCATAAGTAGACGCAGTTTCTTGAATACAATCTAACTGCCTAGATGTTAAATTAAAAAAAAAACTCACCTACACCAGAACATTCAACATACTCCACATTGTCAGGATCAAATCCGATACTAGAATAGAAACCCTCAAGGAATTGTTTGATAAAACCATCTTCACGTATGGGTAAAAAATTGCTATCAGGCGACATACAATAACATCCTTGAACATTGTACACTTCACAATAAATTCTAAAAATCAATTATTAATTTACATTAATTAATTAACTAATTAAGTTTTTTATTAATTAATTAACAAATTAAAAAAGACACAGCCGCAGAATCTAATAATTATGAAGCAAATATTAATGTCAGGAATTATAATTTTAAACACTTATATATAAATAGTTATATAGTTTACCTTTTTGCATGTTTAGCTTTTTGAAGAAAAAAAACGTTAACAGCATCTGACCTTACATATCCGTCACCGTTTTTGTCAAAACATTTTGTCTTCCCGTCTAAGCATAACAGTCCTAATCTAAAAAAATAACGAATTAATTATTTTATAGATTCAAAATAACAGTTTCAGATTTTAGCTCGTATATTTGAAACCAATGAGTGTTTTACGATTAACAAAAACAATTGACAAGAAATTATAAAAGCAGGAAAACTAAGACCCTAACATCTATTTATTAATTTTGGAAATAATTGTATTCAAACATTATCTCAAATGTTTTCATACTATTTTTTGCACTCATAAATTATAAAAAGCATTTTTTTGAAATTCATTTAGGGACTTTTATTCTACAGAACATATCAGCCCTATTGTTCCCCTATTATCTAGCTTTATCATGAGAGTCTCTGATGAGGTATCATTGCCAGATCATACAACAGGATTCAGCCAAGACGCTGTGATACAAAGCATTATGCTCCTTAATATATTTTAACCCTGTTTGTTATTTGGCTATTATTGAAATACGGTTTATTTTATTTTATTTAAAAAATATTCCTATGAATAAATTAAATGGTAGAATAGCGTATATTCAGTAATAATCAAGGCTTAGGTTCCGTTGCTGCATAGTGAGGTTCATTGTAATTCATATGTAGCAAGTTTATAGTTAGGTCTAACAGAAATATACCTTCTCTTTGAGTTTCGTTTCCTGTGCAGTCGTCAAAATTATTAGATCACAATATACCATCTCGTATTATTTACTAAACGAAAAATAAATCAAAATAGTTATACCTTCGTAAGTTAATAGACACAACAGGATGATTGCAAAAATTAACACCTCCGACTATAGCCGCTTCACACTCCCCAGCGTTTATACTACGATAAGCATGTTGTAAACAGACCAACGCACTAGCACAACCTAGGTCAGTAGCATATGAAGGACCTTTACTATCCAACCAGTATGAAATGCGGTTCGCATACATCGCTTTAACGGTTCTGAAATCATTAAAAGAACATAGGAGACTATTTCGAAAACTATATTGTATTATTCGATTGAAGAATCAGTTCTTGGATTAAAACCTTCCTTCCTTTTTTCTTTTTTTCAGTATTCATCAGATGCCATCTGTTTTTTTCATCAGACATTAGTTAGTTCATTAATGATTGTAATAGGTACTTTGTAATATACTCCGTGTGGTCTTTACACATGGATTTCCAATCGCTCTTTCATTGTACCTTTGTTTCTTCTTAAAAACTACTTATTTTCTTTACTTACGATAATGGTACTATGATATTATCCCCATTTCTGTTTTATGTCCGATCAAGTTTTGATCGATTATTTTCATGGCTTGGTTATCAAACCTAACATGATATATATAATTATGGTATACATTGGTATAATTTTGATGGTGGTAGAGCCACGCTGAAGCTGTTACTGGTTTCAGCATGAATGGGTCGGCTCGTCCGGGGTAGTACCACCCTCTCATAGAAAACCGACGTGAAGTAACAGTGCTTTCATTGTTGCGTTTCGTTCGGTCAGTGAGAGCGCCGGAGGCCCACATCCCCTCCTGTATCCTCTCCCTCTTCTAACCCTTCCCCCCAAAGGGTGGCAACGCACTTGCGGCCCCTCTGGTGTTGTTAGTGCCCATGGACGGTGGTGATCACTTAACATCAGGTGACCCACTTGTTCGTTTGCCACCTATGATATAAAAAAAACATAATTATTAACTTCATACAACAACAATAAAAAAATATCAAAGTATACCTTCTTAGGCTCCTCTTTAAAGTAAGAACAAAAAAAAATAGACTCTATGGGTTCAATCTGTATACATTTGTTTTCTATCTTTTAGATCAGAAAAGAAATTGCGTTTTTAAGATTATTGTAACATTTCACGAGATGTTCAATTTTATAAATGTTTTGTCCTAGATATTTACTCTCTTCTGTACGATTATAAAATAAACACAGACTTATATCAAAATATGACCAATATAAAAGAGACCAGTGTATTCAGAATACAAGAAAATAAATTTATTTAATATATAAAAATAGCTACCCAGGTAAAGATAAACCGGAGCTTTGTATGGATTCATAGACAATAACACTTTCCGATCCAGTTAGTGCCGATGCGATGAAAATCCCGACCTTTTTATTCTTCAATGACACTGGATTGATACCTGTTAATTTTTTAAGAAAATGCCTCTTATTATCAATAGCAGAATCCAAGTGTATTAATGTTAGGGGACAAGAGACTCCTATGAGTAACCCTAATTTGAGTCCATGAACTTGTTACACCATAAAATCAGTCCACTATATGAACAAAGCAGTTTAAAATATTGTCATAATGTGTAACTAGATATGGCGACAGGTGATCGCTTTTCTCTCAATTACATCAAATAATTAAAAAAATATACGATACATTTCCAAGTTTACTATAAAACATTATATTACTGTTTTAAGCTCACCAGCATCATAAATAGCACCATACACGTGCTCCAGTAGCTTTCTACCCATCGGTTCCATAACTACTGCCTGCTTGTAGTGAACCCTGAAGAATTGAGCGTCGAATTTTTCCATGCCTTTTATTGTACCGACGTATTTCGGAAGATCTGAATGCTTAAAAACCCACCGAGGTTTTGATTTACTCACCATATCCACCTGAAATAAGTTAACTAAATTTATTATTTGTCCATGTAATTCCTATTATTTAGCATATTTTCATTACCGACGGGCACTGTCAAAGGTCAAAGTTGCGTATCGGTGCAAAAATTTGCATATGTTTGAATAAGTAGACATTGTTTCTTAGACATGTAGAATAATAATAAAGAAATTTAATCATTTGAAAACTATTCGGGTGAGGTAACTACTCTGTTGGTTATTATAAAATACAAAACTTATGACAGTGATTTATGTAATATATTCAATTATGTATTCACGTTCTACATTTCTGAAGATGTAAAACAACCTATAGTTTTAACAAATAAAATAGGCACATTTGAAAACATTATCAAAATATTCAGTTTTTAGTTAAATATTAGGTATACTATTATTGCCAAGAGTCAGTTTCAATTGCCTTATTTATTTTTGAAGAGAAAACTTCTTGAGGTGCGTTGAGTGTTATTTTTTACAGGAGATGAGGTTATAATTTCGCGTCATGACATGCTAGAAAGAATCACCGATCATATTGCGCTTGTGCGGATTGCGTCAGACTAGCGACTCGTAGTATAGGGTCCTGTGTACATCTAATATTGATATTTTGTATCGAGACTGCCCAGCCTATCATACATTTATTACAAACTATATAAAAATGTACATAATTATTGTTCGAAGTGCCAATAGATGTGAAAACTAGCCTAATGTTAATAATTAAAATTTACAAATTATGAAATTTAATTAATTCACACTATAATTAATTTAAAAATTCAAAACAGAGCACAGTTATTTTATTGTATTGAGTTTCCACTTCTGTAGACAGTCTTTATGACTGCCTCGTTTTTTTTAAGTGTTTCAATATTGTCATCATTTTTCATTGTTTCAACTAATACCTATTAGGTAAAAGGAAAGGTAAAAGTAATTTTTTTATGTGCAATAATTTTTTGTTTATTGTAAAATACATATATAATAAATATTAGTTATAATTTTAGTTTATTCTCATTGGGCGTCAATTCCTTTTTTTAGGTTCGTGATGTTTTACCAAGTTTTACTAAGCTGATCCTACTCCTCGGCTTATAAGATCTCAGATGAGTTCTAATAAATAAGGTCGGTATTTTAAGCAAACGAGGAATATCGATCTCTTGAATATATACATATCCTCAGAATCGTGAGCTATCATCGAGAAGAATTAAGTTATTTCCAAGAGCAATCATCACATTTTTAAGATAAAAATTATAAGCTTCTTGTATATATATATGAGGCGTATTGATATACCATTTTCTATGAAAATTAATTGCGTAAAATCCAGAGATTCAACTTCTTGAAATTGATTCGATTTCAATTGACATGATGATGACTCCGATGAAGAGTTCGTGTTATGTTAATGCAAAATATTTTCGTTCAGAATACCTTCAATTATCAAAATTCCTCTTTTAATATTGTAATAATAAGTTGATTATTATTATATATTCATTTTAAATAAAATTTATTAGGACAACTAGCCTGACATAATCCTAATTGACAAAAGTTAAACTCCAAAGAAAAAAAAATAAAAAGAAATTATTCACTATTCTCGAGATATATTACCAACCCAACCACCATTACTAAGAAAACATGAGACTAAAAAACCTCTCAACATTTGAAATCATTCATAAGTCGAGGGTCAGTTACACAATCGGCCATCACAAGAAATCACTTTTAGGCAGACGTCGTTTTTACAAGTTAATGTACGTAGACGTAAAGACTGATAATTTACGAATTACCAGAGAACTATTTTCATTATTTATAGTGACTTTGAGGTACCCCTGTCTAGATAGTTCATGTTAAAGAAAGCCACCTATTGTTATAATTATATTACGTATTTTGGCAATAAAATGATCTATAGTATGAGTTCCCAATACCTTTTCAAGTGGGAGTTCTTTAATTTTAGTAAAACTGAACCATGCGTAATTTTAGTAAACAATGAAACTACTTTATTATTCAAAGAGTATTAATATTACTATTTAAAAACTGTAATCTTTACAGTAAATGAGAATCAGGGTTGAACTTTTAAAATCGATATTTACGTTTCTTTTTTAAATTTGCTTATGACTTTGATTGTATTACTCAAATCAGTCATTACTCGCCATGTCTTAATTTTTTGCTTATAAAACCAATAGTACAATATTGCACCGTTTTCTCTGAGATACCCAGGTAATTCATATTTCAAGACTTTTAAAGTTATAATCTTAAGATACTTACTTTATTATAAAGATTTTCCATAAATTCAACAACATCGTTAGAACCTGGGAATATGCCAGATATTCCACTTATTACAATTTCCTCGCCATTGAGGAAACTGGTTTCCTCATTGCCGTTTTGATTTGATACCATTGCAGTAATGTGAGTTTATGCAGAATTTAAATCGTGACATTTCATTTCTCTTTATATATAGGCTTCGCATGCAATCAATTATGTTTTAATTATAGCATAATACAAGAATTTAAATTAACAATTAACCTGATTGAACCTATGTTTTTAATTATTAATCTGGGGGCACCGCAGTGCTCCCGCCGAGTCGAGCAATAAAGCGGCACGGCCGCACTACCCTTTTCTCGAAGCAATTCAGGCCATTTTCGAACCCCTATAACGCCGTTATGGATAAAACTACAAGATTTTTAATATTGATATGGTCACTGTCAGATGTTGTTAGTTTAGCTAATTACATAATAACTTAAGACAGAAGGTCCCTTAAGTAGGGACTTAATAAAGTAACCGATATTACATGGATCCCACAACTTTTTACGGTAGAAGAACGGAATTGCGAGACTTGGTTTTTTTACGTTTTGTTTTTGATGGTATCAATATTTATTTATTGTTAAGAATACATTTAGTTAAGTGCAAAAATTGACTAATACAAGCAAGGATAATAATTTCGTTGCTATTAGACAACAATCGATGGCGAAACCGCTCGCGCTTAGAATCCCACGAATATATCTATGAGTACTTAACATATTTTTTCTTCGGAAGTTTGAAATATAATGAAAATCATGAAAAAGTTTTTAATATTGAATCACAATAAAATAAATAAAGATAACATACATATAGTTAAGTAGCTATACCCGTGGCAACGTCCGCGTGAAATTTCAATTACAAACACAGTGATTAATAAAATTATAGGAATGGATAGTGTATGAAAACTCGACATCCACGATTTAATTGGCCTCATCCTTTGTGAACGATTTTGTTCTCCGAGACGCAGCGTTGCATTACAGTATCTAGTCGTTGCTCACACTGTGTATAATGTATAATAATATTTAATAATTTTGACTCTCGGTACACAGTGTGGTACTCAAAACAACTGACAACAACCCCATTCAGCTACACGCTGCAGTGATACTGAGCGATACTACAACGGTTTGGCACTTACACATTTGGCACTTGACTTATATTTATGCAATATTTCAAGACGTCAGTTCATTCATTGTTTATAATTCAACATTATAATTATTAATAGTAATTTTGAAGATAGAAGGGGTTTTTCTAATTAGATATTAGACCATAAATGTATTACTTATTGATAATATGGACTTGCTATATCTTTAAGTCATTGCTTCATTAGTTCCTTATACAGTGTAAGTGGGCACTGAGGTAGTTATGTTGTGGGCTAAAGTTCTAAATATGTTGCTGATGATAAACCTAATTTGATACACTGTTAGTATTTATATATCTAATGTATACGTTACATGTTACTGCAAGTAGCGTGCATGTCGCGTACTAACAATTATACTTAAAAAGCATTTATATAATTGTACACGTTCTCACAATTTCATATTTCTTTAATACAATTTAAAACAACGCGTACGGAGCTGCGGGTACAGCTAGTATTATAATAAATTATTAGTCATCTGGTAGTAAAATATTATTTATCTATAAATTAAACTTTCAAATTGAGATAAGTTATGTTATGTTACGATATCCGTTTATAGATTTTCAAACTATTGGGTATTACCGAAAATCATCTTTTTGCACGTAAGTTTCAAACGTTTCAATTTTTTTCTTTTTGGGATAATTTCAAAATTCAAAGTATTTCCTACAGGTACAAACGATTGCACGACGATATCTGTTTCAAAGATTAATATAAATTGAAAAACATTAAAATTGAAAATGTTCAAGAAACTTTAAACAGAACTTTGAAGTATTGTCTTTCTTTTTTTATTATTGTCTTTCTTGTCTTTCACATCATAATAAATATGAAAATTCAAAAGAGAACACATTTATTTCATTGTTTTGAGTTTTTACTTCTTTTCTTTTTTCTTCTTTTCTTTTCTTCTTTTACTTCCTTATAACTGCCTCGACTTATTTTTAATTTGATTAAATATTTTGAAGAAATCATACGTAAGGTATCAAATTTAAGAATGTGATAATACGTAAATTTCATAATTTGTATATTGAAATTTTTAACATTAGTCTGGTTTCCACATGTTTTGACATTCCGAACAATAATTATATACATTTTTATACAGTTTATTAATTAAATATATAATAGGGTGCACAATCTCAATACAAAATATCAATATTATAGGTACACAGGCCCCTATACTACGCGCTAGTCTGCAGCAGCAAGCTTACGCAAGCAGCGCAAGTGCAATACGCTCGGTCACGCTTTACCAGCATGTCATGACGTGAAATCATAACTTTATCTCCTGCCAAAAATACCGTTCAACGCTTTCACTTCCGTTTTCCGTTTACCGTTTTCACTTCAATAAATGTACAATAAATGAATATTAAAATTGGAGCAATAAGTTGAAAAATAATAGACAAGACTAGAAAAGGAAACTATAGACAAATGCGTTGTGAGTGAAAAATAATAGACAAGACTAGAAAAGGAAACTATAGACAAATGCGTTGTGAGCAAAGGTAAATAATATAGTAATGGCAATATTACAACCCCAAAAAGACAGCCCACAAGTAATCCGTATAATACACGTAGCTCAGTTGTTACAACAAAACCATTTGAATGAAGGTGCGGGCACCAGTTATGAGTTTAATATAAA